>RJWM01021264.1:0-35525 GCA_004363535.1 Dasyprocta punctata | reverse complement strand
CCTCTCCCTTCCTCACTCTATTCTCCATACAACAGCCAGAATGCTCTTCTTGAAGTCATTCCCTTTCTCTTTTTAGTGAAACCTTCAACTGTGAAACCCAGAGAGACCCTGGAATCACCTCTGGACTCTTGATCAGACACCCTGTGTTCCAGGCTTTTGGACTTCACATATTACCTTGCTATTAAATTCTGTGCTTCTTCTCCTTCATCTAATTATCAGTGAACAAGTTCTCTCTCATTCACTGAAGATCCTCTTGTCCACATTTTCCTCATTTAACTTGTAGAATTCTTCCTGGCTTAGATTGTGCATCACATTTCTTGATGCATAGGGAAAAAGTCAACATTTGCCATTCTTCCCATTTTTTCAGGAATCTCATCAATTCCTATCCATGCTGTGGAAATAGCTTGTACGTCTTCCTGCTACCATTCCATCTCTTTCACCTACAGTGTCTGCCACAAAGATTCAAGCTGCATAGGTGAGCAATACTACTGGGTTTAATTCCTTAATTTTATCCTCTAGTTATTAGTCTCTTGCCTGTCTCGTTTAATTACACCTTCCGCTCTTACACAATGATTGGACCCTGTAATTAATGAGGTAAGTGATTATCTTTTGATTAAATACTGATTAGTCACAATAAATTTCATCTTCTGAAAACAATCTTTAGTTGGAATCAGGTGATGTTTTTATTTGTCATAAGATTTAAACAGCATGATTTCTTAGAATACACAACACAAACTTGGAAAATTCCTTTCCTTGATAACTGCACCAAGGTTTCGAAGTTTTTGCTTAAAATAGGTTATAAGGTACAACACCAGTTATATTTTCCTCTCCTTTGGATGCCACTAAATCACAGTTTGCTAACATCAAAGTATATTGAATTTTATACAGCTTACTTTTCAGGCAAAAATTGGGAACATAACTCCTTTTCAATAGATACAAAATCTAATAGTAAACTACTCAAAAGGATGGAAAATTTATGTGTCTTCTTTCTAAAAAAGAAGCAATAAACATATGACTTATGAGAACTAGCCTACATTGAGAAATTAAAAGAAATGAAATTCTGGAAACTGACAAAACATCATTGAATATAGTCAGAAAAAGAGGAAACACAATACATTGATATCTCTACAATTAAATAAAACTCTATGTGGGCAGGATATAAACTACTTCACCAGGGAATTATTAATTAGAAAGTATATGATTTGTAAGATGCATTTCAAGATACACAAATAAGTGCTCCAAAACTAGGCCAATAAGTTTTATCAAAATATGGGGAAACAGTTTGGTCAGCTAGAAGATTTGGATTGCTGACTTTACTCAAGTGAAATCTAACACAACTTTTTCTCATTGTTGAATTTGTCAAATTCAGGTGCTTAAGGTCCTCCTTTCAAATGTATATCTTGTTGTTTAATGATTTTTGTGTTTCATAGGTTCTCCTATTCCATTTATGGTTCTGAGGCCAGAAATATAAAGCATGTTAACATAGTTTCCTCAGTGCAGTTAGAACCAATTTCGTCATTCCTAAATTGATATAATTTATTTTAAAGAACCTCTTCTATGCCGAATGAAATGACTTGAGCTTGTGTAGTTTCTATGTCTTTTATAAAGTTGATTAAGAGCGATTGATTTAATAGTCATGTTGAAAGACGATATGATGATAAATGGCAAAATCATTTTAAAATCAATTCCATTTTTTTAATTTATAATAGTAACAGGGAAAACATTGCAAGTCATATATTACAATCCTTGTAAAACTCTGAGAAACCAATAATGAGTAATTCTACATTTGCTAGCAAATGGTACAAATAAACATTTATCAAAATAAAAATGAGAGCCATATGCATATCCACGTTTTGTCTTAACTGTCTGAGAGACAATAGAAACCCAAACTAACTATGGAGGGTAAGACTCCTAAAATAAAGAATAACATTTTAAGTGCATAGCTATTACAAACTCATTTGATATTCATTTTAATTGCAATGACTATAATGAATATACTTTGTATTCAAACAGATGTCACAAGTACTTCTACAGAAGTTCCAATATAATTCAGTCTTAGTTAAGAATGACTGAATGGATATTTAAAATTGAATGTTGCCATGAAGGAGCAAGAAAAATCCAATTACAGCAAACATTAGCTCCTTAAAACAACAAATTAAGGATTTTTATTAAGCTGTCTCCTTTCCCTTTCTGACATATGCAGAATACTGTAATATGCAGAACTTGCTGCATCAACCACTCTTTTCATTGCATCAGCTATTCTACAGATTATTCAACTTGGAAAATAGAAAATGGGAATATGGAAAATGAGTCAGAAGGGGAGGCTGAAATTCACTTTATAATATCTAGAGGCCATTGCGGTAAATGGATTAAAAATACTATCAAACCAACACATTTTAGCTGTGGAATAGGTCATTATATGCTCCATTTTATTCCAATCAGTCAGAGGAGTCCTTATATCCTCTCTAATCTTCTCTCGCATGAAGCACTAGCACCTTAAATTCCCATGTGAGACACCAACATGCCATGAACTAAAGACAGGGCTTCTCAATTGCAGCTGACACAATTATTTATGGATGTTTGTGAAAAGCAGTCATTCCTGAGCCCCAGCCAAGTTCTACCAAAACCTGAGAGTAGGGCCACGGAGTGAGCCTCGTGTTGAGTACATGAAAGATTGCAATTCACACTTGAAATAATTACCTAAAGGTTGGACAAGGTTAATATCTAAGGCTATATTTTATTCAAACTAGGTGACAGTAAAAACAGAGGCTATGTGAATGAAAGGATTTGATTTGTGTAGTGTGCGATATGTGTAATACGTCCCAAAGGATAAGAAACATAGGGTAAACTTACTTTCAATACAAGTTATTTAAATACGCTAATAATCTATACATGTGAAATACAAAGAAAAGAGTGTGTTTTGTGTGCAGATTAAAAATTCAATCTTGATTTCAGTCTGGTAGTTCTTCCCATATAAAGGGTTTCTGGAGGTTGAAGAAAGGTGTGTTTGCAGTGTATTAGAAAATGCAAGAAAAATCGTTTTAAAACAAGTTCATCTCTTTTGTCCTGAAGCTTTGTGTGCCCCATGTTGTGAAAAGGAAAGTGATGGCTGTGTGAGGCTTCCTTGTGGCTGGAAGGAGGAGCCCACACGTCAGATGTCAGTCAGGGAAGGAAGGGGTTGAACCCCAAAACCAGGAGCACTAAGGTGAGCTGCCATCGTCCACTCTGTTCCTCAGGTGCCTAAACTACACCTTGAACTCCTGAGGTGCCACATTGTGTTTCTGTGTTAAGCCACGAGAGCAAACTACAGTGATGAAAATTAACTGGAGTGTAATAGAAGAGAGGAACAAAACAAAGAAAATAAAACTAAAGGTATCAAGTTTGTATGCCATCCACAATTTGCTACCACCCCAGAATGGAGGACTTATCACAGATCTGCGAGCAGAGCCTCGGTAAGGACCCCCTCGGCTGGGATCCCTTACTTCTGAACAGAGTAAAGACAAGCTGGTGAGATCTATCAATGGTGCTTCCTGTCCTTGGTTTTCCACAGTCCTTGGTTGACACTACGTAGCACTGGAAACAGGGTCTGGTATAAAGAAGTATGAGAAGTGAAGGGCAATAGAAAATCTGCAGGGCTGTATCTTACAGATTTCCCATTTCCCATAACAGCACACAGAAGGATCAAATAGGGGTCTCCAGGCCAGTTTGGTCAGCATCATCTCATTGGGTCTTTGTGTTTATCTACTCAAACCTTCCAACAAAATTATATAGAAAGACTTCTTTTTATTTTTTTATGGCCACTAGTCCTATTGGAGTAAGATGCCACTATTATGACCTCATTTAACTATACTACTTCCTACAGGCCTTATTTCCAAATACAGTTACTCTGGGGGTTTGGGCTCCAACATTTGAACATTAGGGGAACACAACATATTCCTCAGCACTTGTTACAAATGCAAATTCTTGGGCCCACCACAGATCTACTCAAAGACTTAGGCAATGAGGCTCAGCAGTGTGTATTTTCGTAATCTCTGCAGCTTGTTCTGATGCACCTGAAAGTCTAAGCAGTACTGGGCTCCAGGATGGAGACTCAGTTCTGACTGCAGCTTTTACTTTCCTCTGTGTCTATGTCCACTGCCTTACCTCTTCCTGCCCTTTCACATAGATTTCCCTCTGTGGCTGGGCTAAATTTTGCTAGGACCTTAAGGACATTCATATTATTCACGTGTCTTCTACTTCACTTTTTGTCACCAACTTGAACCTGTTTTTCTACCTCTTGAATGAGACAATACCCCAACATCCCAAGCAAGATCATTTATTTTTCCAAACCACACCTCATTTCTGAACCAAGAATTTCCATATTTCACTTTCTTAGAGTTTTTAGGATAAGCTGTCTATAATTATTACACAAGATTTTTGTATGCGAGGAGCAATAAACACTTCATAAAATTATTTATTGTTTTGTTTTTGTAAGCCATCCCCCAACAGTACTGGTTCCAAATCAGTATTAATTTTGGGTATGAAAGAGCCCATTCGTTTCTGGCACAACACAATGTCACTTGGAAAGTTGCTTAACAGTTTTCAAAAATCAATATATTCTTTCTTACTTATGTCCTAATATGAATCAGGTTCTATAAGTGCTTAGTATATTACTCCATTAAATTCTCACCATCTTCCTGAAACAGGCATCATGATCTTTGCTTGAGCAGAAGACAACACTGGAAACTGAGACTGCAGACCCAGAGATCTATTATATGGCACAATATGGTGAGTTGGCTAATAACACTATATTGCATTTTTGAAAACTATTAAGGAACTGGAGTTTCTGTACTCTCACCATCAAAAAAGGTAAGTAATATGCATGCTGATTACTCTGATTTAGCCATCCAATAGTATATACATATAAGTAAGTTTACCTATATTTTAAAACATGAGCTGCATGAGAAACATGTACAACTTTTATTTATCAATTAAGACAATTCTATTTTAGAAAAGAATTTAACTTTCAGAGTCCATACTTGGGAAATGGGAAGGCTGTAAATTATAAAGCTCTTTTTTTTTTTTTGACTCAGAACAGATGCTTATTTCAGTGGTATAGACCAAAGGATGTGGTCTTCAGTCCTCATCTTGAATTTAGTGCCAGGACCCCCTAAGCACATGGGACTTTCCTGCAATAAAGCTATTTCCTATATATTCTGTGGAACCCCTGGATTTTATATACCCCCAAACAACTTGCACACATGTGTGTGTACACCTGTAACACATACATATACATGTATAAACTCACCTGAAAGCATTGCTAAAAGAGGCTCCTGTGAAAAAATTCAGATTGGGATTCTTGAGAGAGATACCACTAAATGGCTTTAGACTACAAAGAGCTCTAAACTCTACCACTGATCTATATGTGATTTACTTTCAGACAAACTTTAGGACACTTCCAACTTTACATTAAAGACACCTGAAGAACTCACAGGGATTTATTTGAAAATTTACAAGAAGTTCTGAAAAACTTTTGCCCAAAGCAGCTAATGATAATCAAGCACTAGAAACACACACACACACATACACAACACACACAAGTATATGCATATACTCTTGAAAAACCCATAAACCTAAAATAGCAGAATTTCTTTAAAAATCAGACATTTGTATCTCTGTTCTCCAGAAAACAACCCAAAGTGATTATAAGTTGCTTCTTTATAGCCATCTACATATGGAAGACTGGACTGTAAGATAATAAGCTACACCTGTTAGATTGTTTAGTCCACTACAGACACCAGCTGAGATAGTTATTAAAAGTAACATTCCGTTTGCAGCCTACCTGGGCTGTTCAGCAACCTTGACATCTTGCAGAAATAGGAGACATACTGCTCACAGTACTCAGCACTGCTGGTGATGGCACTGATCTGGTCCATTGAGGCACTGTAGATGAGTTGAGTCACTGAGTATTTTTCTGGGGTGTAGCCGACCACAGTCGTTGGCATCTGCAAGTCGTGGGACACAATGGTCCACACTTTATCCTCTGTGGACAGAAAAACAAATATGACAATAGTTCCTTAGTATGTAAATGCTTTTTCAAATATCAGGAAATCATTGAGCTGTACTTTAACTAGTATTTTCACTGGACTGGTGTAGAATAGAGTTAAGGATAGAAATTCTTAAAGTAATCTTTTCCCTTTTCATACACCTGGGTTCTGCTTAGAAGGAAAAAATAGAAAAGCAGTATTTTTTATTAAAAACAAATGCAGAGTACCTTCTGAAAATGAAACAAAAAAGAGCTCGTATGTCTGGTTGGTGTTCTAATGTCTAAAGATTGCATATTGGGCCAAATATTCTGATTTCATCCTGACTTTGGGACTCATCGGTCCTCTTGCAGGGAAAAAGGATTTGCTCTTTCATAAGTGAACTATGCCTTCTCAAGACACTGGGTCTTCCTGCATGCTGTTTGTTCTAATCAAAATATACATGCTTGTCTTGTCAACAACTTTTCTTTCTATCCTGACCTTTCAGGCAAAATTAGATGCTACATGATCTGTTATTGAAATATGGTATACAGGGGGAATAAAGCAAATGAAAAATTATCATGGTGTTTTGGATCCTGATTGTTTCACTGTGAAGGAGTAGGGTCAATGAAGACTTGGTGTAGATTTTAACTTTAATCAGAGGCATCACTATAAACCTAAGATTTTTTTTAAATGTAGACATGTAGCCTAACTCTGTACCTTGAAAAAGATTCAGGAAAGATCCAATGCTTAGTACCAGATTGCCATCACTGAACATTATTTTCTATTAAGTGAAAACTAGGATTTCTCGAGAAACACGGCTCCAGAGCTGAAGATATATACGATGAAAGAGAAACCAGAAAAATAGCATGCCAGAAACAAGTTACTGGAGACTGAGGTAGTTCAAAAACCCACAACCAAAGAAGGCACAATTTTGATATCAGTAAGAATTTCCTGCAATGGATTAAACATATCAAGTATGTTTATGGTCATAGTTTATTAAACTGAAAAAAGACATCTAATTTTGAAAGATCCTTAACTTATTTCAATTAATGGTAAATACAGGCACAGGATCAAGCATTTAGCTTATCTTTTCTGTATGAACTGCAACACAGTAAAAACTCTCTTTATGGAATTTTTTCAACTCGTAAATAATAGAATGAAAGTCTCATCATCTCAGAACCTCTAAGTTAATAGGATGGAAGCAATCATTAATAATGATTGTCATGTAACCAAAAGAGAAGCCAGAGATGATGCATCCCATTTGGGAGGAAATAGCTAACATTGCACATTTTGCAGAAATAAAAACAAAAATCAAGCTTGCCTGTGTCCAGGCTTACAGACACAGCTACTGTTCTAGGAAGCATGCAGGAGATGGGAACTTGCCAATGGCACCAAAGGGAAAGAATCTGTAAATTTAGTGGTGTGAGAAACTGCGGATCAATCTTATTTTTTTTCCAATGGCTAAATTGCAAAGAAAAGTGAGAAAGGAGGAAGGAATGAGAGCCTAGGATGATTCCTGCATCCTCTAAGTCTTGATGTCCCCACCTCTGTGACAACACATTTCTGTGTTGTAGTCCCCTCCTGTTTGCTCTCCTGGACTCAGACAATGCAAGCCCAGTTATGGTGCCCTCATCAGTGTGTGTTTTCCATGGGGCAGTTATTTCAGTCTGTTTGCAACTGGCTTCCTTCAGTTCTTCTGGCAGGGCAAAGCCGCCCCTACCTATTTTATTCATTCTGTCTCTTTCTGACCTGACTTCAATAAACCATTATTTATATCCCAATCTGCAGATTTGCCTTCACCTAATTAACTATCTACTGATTTAGTTAGGTAAATCCTATTTCTTTTCTGTTACAAGAAGCCTCTTCAGAGAACTCTCAAATGTTTGGCATAACTCCATTTCCTTCTTAAACAAATCCATCAAGAGCACTTGTTTTCTAGCAGTACCCTGAGCTCTTTTTGAAGCCCATGATGATCTAGCAGTGTAATCTGACCCATTCTTTAAAGTCATGAACCTCTTTCTAATGTACACAAAATAATATTTCTAAAGGCAAGTGTGTCTCCAGGTTCTGTTACTATAGCAGACACATCGAGTCATCAACTTGTAGATAAAAGGTTGATTTTGGTTCCCAGTTGTGTAGTTTTAAGTTCATGTTAAATTGGCCAGATGGCTGTGGTCTTACAGTGGGAGCACATTGCAGGGAAAAGCTGCTCCCTTCATGGCCAGAACGAGAAAGAAAGAGGAAGTGATTCTGGTTCCACTGTCCCCTTTAAGGGCACACCCCACAACCAAAAATATCCTGCAAAGCCCCCATTCTTAAAGTTTCTAAAACCATGGGCTGGAGATGAAGTGTCTGATAGACAGAACTTGAAGACATTTAACTTCCAAAGTCTAGCAGCAAGCATTAATTTAGGAAAATGAAAAATAGCAATTATCCATTTATGGTCTCTGTCCCATACAACTTAAATGACTTTACAGTGATTAATTGGTTTATCAATTAATGGGTTTCTAATATTTTGGGCCAAGTGACTTCTTGGCCTTAAGTTCTATCTCCCCCTTTCCCACATTTCAGGATTACAGGTTGGTATACCATCTTCTTCATCCCATTCAACAAATTTTATTGGTCACCTGTATATGACAGACACAGATCTAGGAGATAGGAAGGGTCATGGTGGAAAACATTTAAATGTATTAAGAACTTACATTTTTGCATTCTAGTGGGAAAAAAACAGAATAAGCAAAAGTGTATGTAATGTGCAACTGATAATGGCGAGGAGAAAAACTGAATCAAAGAAGAGAAGATAGACCCTATGTATGGAGACTACATTTTTAAATACAGAGGAAACCTTAAAAAGCCTCACTGAGCAGGTAAAATTTGAATGAATTAGATAATGGTCCAGCGAACCATGTGAATATTGGGGGAAAGCATTCCAGAAAGAAGGAATGCAAATCTATATTTTTGGAATCTTTCAATTATAGAAAGAGGCTGGTGTATGAAAAAGGGAAGTGTAGAGGATCCAAAGTCACAAATGGAATGGGGAAGGGAGGGAAGGTGGAAATTTGTATGTCACAGAGAAGGATGTTGAACAAAGAAGAGCAAGGAAACACTGTCAGTTTGGGCAGAAAAGTACCATGTTCTAATTTACTTATAGACGTACTATTCTTTTCTTTAATAAGATTATGTCTCAGAAATGTCTGGAAAAGAATACATACATCTAAAATACACACATGCATACATGTGTATGTATTTTATAAAGATATTTGTATTACATGAATTTATAAAGAGATTCAAATTTTATTACAATGTCATGATAGTTTAAGACAATCTATGAGAACAGCAATCATATATAAAAATATACATGTGCTCTCTTTTGATGGCAGAAAACAATTACTGTTGATGCATTTTGCAAATTACTTTATAATGCTCATATATTACACAACAAAGTGGCTCCTTTGAAGTCATTAACTCTTAAGTGAAGAGTGGTTATTAACAATTTTGCAGGTATCCAGCATTTAGATGAAATAAGGTTATTACCCTATATAGATTTGCCTTTGCTAATACAAGTTGTAAAGCTGACAATCTTATTCCCACATTCACAGTGCATTAACATAATGTGCATTATCATATAAATGTGGAATGCAACTAAAAAGCACTGTAGACAAGAGATTTTTGAAATTTTGAGTTTCATTTTTACAAAGGAACGAGCAATAAACTAGTACTTTTCAAAAGTGGTCTTCAGATTCCTGGGTTATGAAAGTGAGCTCTGTGATTGCTGGATAGTTAGTATCTTTTTAATGTTATCATATAATCATACACTTAAAAATTGTCACATTGTATATCATTGAAGAAATAGCTGATTTAATGATATATTTCCAACACTAGACACACATGGAATATCCCGAGATGCATCCTTGTCCTTGCCAACAACTATGCCTTCAAGATGAACCAGCTTAGTTATACTGACATACTATATTAGAAAAGTCTTTTTGTTATGTACACCAGTGACTCAATATCTCCATGCCATTTGTAATTTTCAAGTAATTTACTTCATGCAAACGTAAGTGCTTTCTTGACTGGAGCTATGACGAGCGACTAATAAAGGCCAACAATGATGAATGAAAAGCAAAGCAAAGAGAAATCCTTGAGGAATATAACCAGTTTTGTAGTTAGGTGTATGTCTTCACTTCGTATACTTTCCAAGTGGTCCATATACAATCTAAAATTGAGATTAAAGATCAAGTAAGTCAATAATATGTCCTAATAAAAGCCAGTGGGGACTAGGTCAAATGCAAACTTTCTGGTATTGTACGCTCCTGTATATGTAGCTAAGTATCATTCCTCACTTTTCAGACAATATCATGGTGCTAGTTAATGCTTGATTTGTTACTCTGGTGCTTTATTTTCTATTCATTAGCCTGTGCTCTGAGATAATCCTTAAAAAAGAGAAATATTGTATCACAAACTACTTAAATTTCAAATCTTATATAAAACTTGTTAGGCCAGTTATGAGTGACATAAACATTTCATCCAACTTCCTTAGCTGCTGTATTAGTCAGCTTTGTGTTACTGTAACAAAATATTTGAGTTAATCAACTTAAAGAGATTAAAGACTTATTTTGGCTTGGAGTTGTGGAATTTTCAGTCTATATTGGCCCTGTTGCTGTGGACCTGTGGAAAAACTGCAAGTCACTGAGGGGAGTATGTGCTGAATGAAACTGTTGAGCTGATGACTGGGATGAGAGAAGGAGAAGAAAGAGAGTAGGATTCCACATGCCCCATGGAGAACACTCTCCCATGTTCTAACTTCTTCTCCTGTGGTCTTAACCCCTTAAAGTTTCTACCAGCTCTCTCTGGGGAACAAACTTTTAAGTATTTGAAGGGAATTCTAGATTCAAATCACTGAAATTGTTCTCTTATCTATTATAGTGACTCTTTAGGGATGACCCTCTCATCATTAAAGCAATAGGAAGGAAACTATAATATATGCTTCACTTAAACTTTTCTGTATTACATGTAAACCTTGGCTTTCTGGATAAAACTCACAAACTCTATTTCCTATATATTTAAGCTTCTTCTCTACCTTCCAAACTGTATTCTAATAACTTTTACTATTTTCTCTGAGCCTGCAAGTCTAAGTGTTTATTGTCTTGATTCAATCAAACAACACTTGGACATTAATGATGAAAAAATATAAGCAAAGATTTCTAGTTCAGTGCTGTAGCGTCAGTAAGAGTTGTTTATACAAAACTTAAAAAATTGAAGTCTTGTTGGAATAGTCAGTTGAAGAAACAAGACTACCATTTATAGGAAGAGAAAAGTTTTGAGTACTGAATAATATCAAGATAAGGTCACCTGGAGAGGAGTTTGACTTTCTCTATTAGATATTAAGAAAACAAATCTCAGAAGTAATAAGTGCTTTACCAAAATGAATACTTAGGGTTAGCATTAAAATGATATAAATCTTTCCCCTTATTCTAGATTTAGGGCCCTTTTCACTCTACAACCCTGCATTTTTTGACCCAGTGATGATATGCTTGGGGAAATGTAAAGTATTTATCATTCTCCCTAGAGAACTGCACTAGTTTTTGGGGGGAGAGAAACATAGACAAATTCTTTTAGACATTCAAGAATATTATTTAAATGACTATTTTAAGTCATTATCTCAAGAAAAGTGTCATAGATTGGTAATGTACTTCAGTCATATATTTAGAAATCAAAGATTTGAGTTCCTGTTCTCAATGAACATCTATTTCAGTGGAAATGATGGGACATTAATCTCACAATTACAAATAACAGAAAAGTGCTAAAACACAAATGCAGGATTTTATGAATCTATACAGTCCATTTAACCCATTCTTACAGAGCCATGAAGCAACTCAGTAGTCATAGTTCTTAGGATAGCTACATGAAAAAACACACAGTAGAAAGAGCAACTTGTCCTTTTCATTGCTTAGATCAAATGCCTTGGGAACAGAGGGAATTTAGTAAGTGGAAATTAGGGATGTGGGAAGATTGGAAGTTGAAGGATGCATTAGTGAATATAACATCATGGAACTTGACAATTGTGCATGGCTGGAGATGTAGATGCTGAAATCTTGTGAAGACAAAAGATTAATTTGTATTTTCAAAAGCAAACACAGGGTGCTTTTCATATTCACTTATTGCAGTTATAGTTAGTTGCTCTAATGTGCCTCCCATTCATCTAAATTTTGTAGATGTAGCAACAGGCAAGACAGAAAGTTCATCATTTTAAGCAGTTTACAATTTAGGATTCAAATGTAGGAAAGAGAAAACAGAGGAAAGCAAATAAAAAACCTAAAAATTGTTTACTTTTTTTTTTTTTTTTTGAGGGTAAGAGGAGAAGGTATTTATTGAGAGAAAGAAAGCTTCTGTCTGAGGGACAGAAGGGGGCCCGAGTGGGTTGCCCAAAATTGTTTACTTTTTACATTTTCTATTTTAAAAAGCTCCATACAAAAGAAGAGAGGAATCAAGGAGAGAAAAACACTGTTATAAGTAGATTGGTAGAAGCGGTACTGTCTGAAAGTGTATTTGGATACATATGTTATCATTTTTGGAGTTAGTGGGAGGAGTACTTCACCTTCATTAGTAGCGAGGTCAAAACTGTAAGGCAGGAATAATCTGGCAGGTTAATTTTGTTAGAGTAAAAAAATAGGGAAAGAGGAGAAAATGGTACATGACAACAGACAGGGACCAGATTTTGCACTTATATTTAATTCACATTAGGCATTTCAAATTTTATCTTGAATGTTATGGAAAGTCATGGTCACTTGGCTTAAGAATTTGAAACAAGATTCTTGTATATTTGGAAACTTGATGGTCATTTAGATTTTGAATGGTGCAGTTGAGGTGCTGGAAAGCAGAGTTAAAAATATAATTTGAAAACAGATCCAGTAACACTTGATAATGTTTTGGATGACACTAGTCAAGGAAAAAAAATGAGACAAGATTACTGTGAGGATCTTAGAATGAATAAAGTTTTTCCTGGGAAAATGTTGGTACCATTTACTATTATGGCAAAGACTCTAGAAGAATAGACGCTAATAAGGAAACTAAGACTAGGTGGCTGAATAGGTAGAAATACAATGAGAGAAACTATTGGTTCAAACTATTAGTTATAAACTACTAGAATTCTTTTTTATGAACCACTGTATAAGAAAATTTCCCTTTCATCAGTAAAAGAAAATGTGCACAATCAGCACTATTATTCAATATTATGTTGAGTTCTCAGCCATGAAAATAAAAAAAGAAACATAATAATTCTAATAATTGGAAGAAGAGAGAGAGCTGGTAAGTTTTTAAGCATAATGGAAAAAATCTTTAACTTGACAAAAATTGTGTAATGTAAGAACAATATACAAAGTCAAACATATTCTTAATATTAGTGAATGACAGTATATAAAATTTTTGATATAATTCACGATGTAAAAATTTTCTTCTCTTAAAATCTATGAAAGATCTGCATGAACAAAATTTGAAGTTTTATCTAACAATATTAAATAGGAATCATATTAAAGAAGAAATATTCTATATTAGTGTTTTACAAGTTCAATAAAGATATCAATTCCTTAAAAATTAGTTGACAAATACATTCTAAATCAAAATCAAAGTAATTAATTTGCATGTCTTTGTGTAAATGGAATTCAGCGACTGATACAAAAATTTGTAAAGAGCCATTGTTTGTGAATAGCCAAGGGATTTGTGAAGAACAATGCAGAAAGAACTGAACCCTCAAACAGCATGACTAAGTAGGCTGGGTAAAGGTATACACCACTAGAATAATGAAAAAAGTTTCTGTAACATGAAATAAAACTAATGAATATGGAAATTTTATTTTAATTTAGAGTTTATATTAGATAGCTATAAGAAATTTGTATTTGTTTATCCACACCAAACAAATAAAATGTAGTCCCTGCCTTTAACCCTACACAAAATCTATTGCAAATGGATTAAATGTCTAGTGATAAAGCACAACTTCAAAATACATACATCTATTATTTATTTAAAGAAGGAACAAATGAACAAATTTAAATGGAAAAACTAAGTGCCTATGTGTTTGTTAAAATTAAGTTCTCTTCTTTGTCAAGGTACCATAGTCTATGTGAAAACTTAACCCTCCAAGTAGAAGAGATATTTATGAAATACAGACTTGACAAAGATTAGCATCAAGCTACATTGAGAATTTCTAAAAGTAATAACAGAAAGAGAAATAATTCCAAAGAAGGTATACATCTATGTATATCTATATCTATATAAACAAATTGGTAAACAAAATAGCCAAAATATGGACTTCATTGTAACCAGGAAAATGTAAATTAAAACAACAATGAGATTTATATCATGTTTGTCTGATTAAACATGTAGATCTTTCATGCCATAATTCTAGCAGCTTCTTTGGAAGACAATTTGGCAATAGCTAATAAATTTGAAGATGAGTATGTTCTACAATTAGAATTGTTTCTAGTTACACATTGGAGAGAAATTTCTGAATCTTTTTTTATATGAAAATACAATATTTGCTGTAGTAAGTAAAAGCAAACTAAAAGTTCAACTAAAAAGAATAAAAAATCAATTGAATTATGGTCCAACAATTAAATATTATAAAAATATTTGAAAGTAAACCACCTGGGAGTATACTGAAAATAAATCATCTGTAAGTATATTGCTTAACATGAATTGACTGCAAAATCAAAAGTTTGTGGAAAATTTACAGTATGATGTCATTGCTGCAAAAGTTAAAAACAAAATATCAATGAAATATTGTAAGGATTGATAAAGGAGAAAAAGAATGAGGTCGGGTTTTAATTTTATAATTGTTGTCTTTCTTAATCAGGATGCTGGACACAAATAAGAAATATTTTATATTGAAACAAACCAGGTCGCCTTATTTCGGTTAAACTTTACATAAACAAACAGATTCACAAATGTAATAAGCAAATACTGGTCACTTTACAAGAGCTGCGTGTATTTTACTGAAAAATTGACAAAACAATTTCTTAGCTACCATTTCTAGTCACTGAAGGAGTTAATTTCTACAAGGCTGCTTATATATTCAAGTAAGAAGAGTCAGCCTAATGTGAAATTACAATTTTTGGGTAGTCATTTGTAGTAGGATTCATTTGAAAGTTTCATCAGTCTTCCCAGTTAGATAACTTCATTTTTAAATAAATGTACAGATTATTGTTTTCTCTAGAAGTTTAAATGAATGACTGTGATCCTGCCAACATGACTGAAATTATTAGAAATTTGCTGTCATAGTTTTTATTTTTCTCCCCAGATATGTATTGTGCTAGCATTTCACATGAAGCTGTCAGCCTGGACTCTAATTTTCTAAAAGTCATTTAACCACAGCAGGCTGGGGTAGTCTGGGTCAATGCATAATGCAGGTATGCCTGCAGCTCAGGAGACCCAAACAGCTTTTCTCACACGTGGAGAAACTACGTATGTAAAGCAGACGGAACTCCGCAGGAAACGTGCAGGGAATGAGCTCTTGAGCGCAGAGGATGTTCCACAGGTGGTGGGAAATGTTGATTATTTTTAAGCTTACAATTTCAGTCCAGAGATGGGTAACAGCTCGAGTGTTCTGAATAAGTATAAATAATGCCAGATCATTCTCGCCCACCTGAAAAACAATTTGGAACTTATTTATGTCTTTTTTAAAAATTATTATTTCTAGGAAGATGTTAGCTATTTTCTGGGAAGAAGAGTATTTGTTAATGTTTTGTTCCATTGCGGAGGTGTTAAAATTCTTTTACAGTGGAATGAGAATTATTGACTATATTTATATCTGTACTTCCTCAAGCTCAGTTTCTGTTTACTTCTCTCACAATACAGATGCAGTTTGGGTCTATGACATGGCTAAGAGCTCACTCGCATGACAATAAGGGGTTTCTCAGTCTGCGAAACAGGGATGGTTGCTCTTCAATTCTTGTTACTTATGGCTGTAATTAGATTCTAACCCGAATTAAATCATGGAGGCTAAAGAAATGTCATCTTGGATCAGTGACTGACCGTTTCTGTAGACTTTTAAAAGTATCATTCCATATTATTCTAAAATACTTTATGATATTTTGTTTACATTTGGTTAAAAGACAAATGGACAAGCAAAACAGCAGCAATAAAAAATTCACTCCAAATATCACCTCCATTGCATAGACTCCCAGCACTCATTCTCGTACACTGAGTGCTTCTCTGTAGGGACTTGGCCCTTTGTTCCCTGCCTGGAAGGTTTTTCCACCTGAAGGTCCTAAGCTGGTCTCCCTCATCTCTGTATTCCTGACTCACAGAATGTGAAGCCCACCCTTCTATTCAACCTATTAAACTTCTAAAGTCCTTCTCTTTGTTTTCCTCATAGCACCATCATCTACTAACTGTACATTCTTCCCATCTTTTAAGATAATTTGTAACTACCTACTTGCGATATTCATTTTCTTCTGTCTCCCTTATCACTTTCCTCATGAACTATAAATTCTGGGATCTCAGAATTATATCCTTTCCTTTTGTAGATTTAGTTTACTGATGAATCTGCAATTCCTAGAATTGTCCCACCAGTCTGTACAAGTTCAATAAAGGTCATGCTCCTAAGACACATTAACTCTCGCTTCATCTAGTTTCCAAGAAATCACTCTCACTACCACCATCACTGATTCCAATGAAACATGCATTCAAATTGTCTTCATGAGATTATAGGTTCCCATTGTAGAGCTCGATAATATTAAACTTCAAAAAACTACTAGAGGATGCACCTTGAGACATTAATATTAAGTGAAGTAACTTAGGCACACGAGCTTAAATATCACGTGGCTTCTCTTGTATGAAATAGGAAAAAAAGACACTACAATCCTCTGTGGACAATGTATCTAAAAGTATACCTTGACTTAGTACAATTGTGTCACATATTTTATATTATATGTTCTTTGGTCTATTAGTGTAGTTTTTAATCTGTATATATGATAATTAACTTTAAAAAGTTTTATAAGATAACTAAGTAACTGACACTGGAAAGAAAAAGAGGCAGAAACTGGGCATGGTGGTGCATGCCTGTAATTTCAGCATTAGGGAGGCAGGAAGATGGCTGTGAGTTCAAGACCAGCTGGGGCTACATAGTGAGTTCAAGGCTGGTCTGAACTACATAGCAAAACCCTGTCTCACTCCCCGACAAAGAAATTAAAATGTGTTGTGTACCAATCCCCTGCAGTGAACACAATCATTTTTTATTGCAAACATGTACTAATAAAAGTGAAAGAAACTACTTAGAAAGATTTTGCAGATGAAGCAATGAAATAGTCATTCAAACTTGATAATTCGATAATAATAGCAATATCAAGTATTTGACATAGAATGTGCTGTTTTACACAGGCTGTGCAATTGTGGAGATTTCCAAGAGAGCAACATGAAAAGATGAGTAAGGGACAATGTTGCCTTGAAATATCACTGCTTTCCTTCTGAGTTGAGCAGTGAGAGGGTGACTGTTTTGTGACAAATTGACATGTACTGTCACAACAGGGAAGCAGAGTCCAGAGCAATGGAGTTTTTCATGTATTGAGCCACTTGCTTTATTCCAAGCATTGTGCTAGGCCCTTGGCACTTGAAGACAAATACAGTGCATTTTCCACCACCAGAGTTAGTGGCAAGAAGGTGGACACAATAATTACAGTAAATCTCAAAGGGTAAACACTCGTTTTCAGGTGACTTCCACAGGAACCCAGAGAAGGAGGTTTAGCATATAAATTATCATTTATAACCTACATCAAATTATTCAATACAGGTAATACTTAAAATTTTTTCTAGTGTTGTATTATACATATACTTATATGATTATTGCCAGGGAATTTATTTGCAATTAGTAGTTAAATTTAAGTCTCAACAGGCTAACTGAGAAATTACACTATTCCTTGTCATCTCTATCTGAAAAACTTTGGTGTAGGGGAAAAGGCACAACTGCAATGACAACCTGATCTGTTGAAAGAGGGCAACCTTGCAAGACAGTCTTTTCTTTCACGTAGACCCTGCCTCACATCCCCGTCACCCCAAATATCAAAAACATCCAAGAGATTTATGTTCTTGGGGACCCTGTAGGTTGTGGTGGAGGTGACTTCCCCTGAGAAGCGTTGTAACTTTTTCTACCTTTTTCCAACCCAGGCACCCAGATTCATTAAAGATTTTCTTGATGAGACTGATACCCTTTTTCACCTTGGAAGAAAATCCCCTAAATAATCAACTCTTCTAAGTCTCTAATTCTTCCCATTAACTCAGTTTCTATTCACTGAAGCAGCCCCCATCTGAGGAACATTAGCAAGACAGTCTGACAGATTACATTCCTCAGTGAGGATAATTAGCTAGAAATAACTTCTCAGAGAAGAAAAACCTTTAAGACAGCCCTGTGAACATATTCAAGAGACTAAAACCAGTGTTATTACTCTAATTTTAACAGCGGTACAAATGTATTAGGTGATTTCACTTATTTTTTTTCTCTCTCTGAGGCTTAGCAAATATAAAAGCACCTCTCACCCCAGCAAATTCTGCTCACATGCTAGGAACACCTCCCCCCACACCTGTGCAAGCATTTTCTGTAGTTCCTTGAGTCTCAACTTCCAAGCCCTTTGCTAGAAAGCACTGCCTTCTTCCCAGCTCCTCATCCCAGGCCAGCTGCGCATGCACCTTCTATCTCATCTGCTATCCTAAAATCTCAGTTTACCTTCCTGTGTGCATTGAGAATATTGCCCTGGTAACCCCTGTGCTGCAACCACAACTCTGGGAAGATTCCAAGGGCAATAGGGGTGCATTTTCATTGCCTAATCTCTATTGGTTGATATCAGCGCCTCCTGCAGGTACTTGAGATCTCAATAAATACATCTTGAATTAATGAAGTAACGCCAAAAGCAAGAGAAGTAAAACATGGTCCTCAGTCATCTGGCCACCTGAAACCCAAACAGACCTAGGTAGGGTTTACTGCATAAATAGGGTTTTGATTACCCTCCAAATGCTAACAAATCCCTGACCTAGAAATTGAGAAGATTCAATTTTATAGTGGAAATGTTCAAGAAAACGAATTGTCAGTTCTTTGCAGGGAGACAGCAAAGTGACTATTAAAACCATCGTTTTTGTCACTGCTGTTTGAGGATGCTGGTGACACTAAGGTGATTCCTTTATGAAACATGACTATTTCTGTGATCTAAAGAACGGCCACCTTCACCTAGGTAAGTGAGAAAGTAAAAACAAACTTTTATTAACTTTGTGAATTAAATAAAGTTTTGAATCAGGTAGGAAAAATTGTCCAAGTTTTAGAAATGGGCATAGGGATTAACTTTAGTGAACTGCAAGAGCTGGAGATTATCCAAACCTTTGTGTGTCATGCTACTCACTGGTAAGGGAAATGATGGTTACAGGAAGCCTGCTGTTATTTACCTTAGAAAGAAGGGAAAGAGGGAAAATGGGAGATAGGAGAGAGGGAGGAAGAAGAGCAGAGAGAAAGAGAAAGGGAGAGGAAGGACTTATAAAACAAAAAATCATTGAAATGGAACCATTATGAAAGTAAAGTAATTGTGTGTGTGTGTGTGTGTGTATATACATATATATATGTATATATATATATAGACACATATATAGACATACATATAGACACATATTTTACAGGCAGTACATATATATACATATTCATATATATATATAGGTATATATTTTAGAGTCAGTACATATTGCAGAAAATAAGATACTAGTGGTTAGATGATTTGGGAGAGAAACAGAGCAGCTATGCATTTGAAAACAATTTAAGAAACATCAACAAATCAGAATGTAGAGGCCTATCCGACCATGCTTTGCATCATTTTTTAAAAAAAGTTGCAGTGGAAAAAAAAGGAGGAGGTCTTGCTTCTTCCTCCTATATATACTCACTATATATTCCTTCCTCTCCATATTATATATTTCTTATGTGGCCCAAGGCAACTGTTGTTCACTGAATGCAGCCCAGAAAAACTGAAAGATTGGACATCCACGGTCACTGTGTATGAAACAGGAGATGACTAAGGAAATTTAAAGCACACACTGCCTGGATACTTAAACACATTTGACTTGTTTTCAGCTATGATAGTGTGGTTGTGGATATACTTTCTAAAGAAGTATCACCTTTAAGAGAAACATACTAAAATATTTACTGATACAGGCATTTGCCGCAAAATAATGCCATTTGGGGCAGGAGAGAGGGATAAACATGAAACAAGTTTGGTTATGAATGGAAATGAGCTAAAGCTATGGAATAGGATCCAGAAGTTTGTATAGTGCTTTCTAATTTTATATTTTGGGATTCAATCATCCAGCACAGCAAATCTACATTTCTAATAGTAACCAGGAGATTATTTCAAAATATGCATTTTCATAGGGAATTTGATCCTGTTTTCCATTTCTAAATAGAGAATCAGCTCTCCTCTGAGTGTCACCATGATCTGTATTACATTAATCTGGTTAAAAAGTAGAAAATGATTAAAATGATCACAGTGCAATGATCGAATACAGTTTAGAGGCAGTTGGTATTTATTTCAGAAAGGAACGAAGACATGGGGGAAGTGGGATGGGAAGGGAGGCACAGGGGATGGAAAAGGAATTAAGATGTGGTATGTGTATGTGACAACTTCACACAAGGAATGTAAAGATTTGCACTACACACATATACTAATAAGTTAAAAAATTAAATTAAATTTAAAAAAAGAAATAGAGTAACCAGTGAGAGAGGGAAGGGGAAATGGAAGAGGAGAGGAGGGAAAAGAAAGGAAGAAAGGTGACAGGAAAGAAAGGAGGGGAAGGAGAGAAAATAAAGGCTGGGAAATAGCACCGTGCAGTGGTGGTCCGTGCCAGGTCGGCAAGCAAAGGCAGACAGAAGAGGAGACTAGGCATAAGACGTGGCAAGATTCGGGAGGTTCTGGATTCTCTTCTTGGCATAATCCTCAAGCTGTGCATGCTTTCAGCAGTTTTTAAATAGATTTCAAAACCCAAAGAAGAATTGTATTTTACGGCACGGGAAAGTTGTAAGGAATTCACAGACAGTGGCCATAAATAAAGTTTTATTGGAACTTGCCCACACTGATTTGTGCGCAGCGTGACTCTGGTTGTCATTTTCACTACAGAGTTGGACTCAGATAGCTGTGATGGAGACCATGTGATCTGTTTACTATCTGGCCTTTAGAGGGAAAGTTTGCCAGCCCCCTCCACAAAAGTGACAGGGAAGAAAGCAGAAAAAAGGCAGAAAAAAATACCCTGCTGCACTAGAATTTTTTGAAAGGGAGAGATGACAGTCTGTTCAGAGGAGTGACTAAATTAGGAGACAGCTCAGTGAAGGCTGGCAGAGGAGGACCTAACATATCCATGTCCAGCGTGCGTTCCAATTTCCTGCACTAGAAAGGATGGCATAAAAGAATATGATAAACATTTATAGTTTCTTGTACAGGTATATTAAATTATTTGATTCAGTCATTTCATCCATTATTGTATAAAGTTGTTTACAAGTATAAAAAAAATCTTTAAAAAGCCTATCACTGTGCTATTAGATGGCATAAGAATCCAAATGAACCTTAAAATTCTGAGTTGAATAATATTATCCTTAAAGTCATCTCTACCTGGACCTTGTGAATGTGGCCTTATTTGAACATGGAGTCCTTGCAACTGTAATCAAGCTAAGGTGAGATTGTAAGTGAAGGGTGAGCTCTAAACTAAAGATCAATGTTCTTAGAAAAAGAAGGAAATTTGGACACAAAGGCCCACAGGGAGAACAGAGCATGTCTGAGTCACCTTTTTGTCACTGGGACTAACACCTGACACCCACAATTTAAAGAAGGAGAAGTTTTTTTCTGAGTCATATATAGTCCACAGTTGGCCAGCTCTAAGGCAGAAAGGGCAAGGTGGAAGGGTCTGGTGGAGAGAAGTTGCTCACTTCATGGAAGCAGCAGAGGAGGATGGAGCAGGGCAAGAGATAAACCCTTCCAGGCCACACCCCTACTGACCTGTCTCTTCTCATCTGACCCTGCCTCCCACAGCAAGCCAGCTAAACTCTCTCTCTAATCCAGTCGCCTTGCAAAGGTGAAGGGCTTTGGATCACATTTTAGTTTGAAACCGTAGCACATGTGATGGCAAGATGGTGTTTAGTTTGCACATGCCCAGGACCCCCAAGAATTGTTGGCACCAGAAGGTAAGAGACCAAAAGGATCCTCCCTTGAGGCCATCAGAAAACTATGAGTCCAGTGTCTCCTTGTTTTCAGACTTCTGGCTTCTATCACAATTGGAGAACACATATCTGTTGTTTTAAATCACCCAGTTGGTGGTACTTTACTATCATCTATCAGTCACCTTTATGCGCCAGGGAAGCATTCAACCTCCGTTTTTTTGTTTAATTTTATTTTAGGCAAAGGTAAGCAGTAGTGGATGTATTCTAACAACACTGCCTGATACACAGGAACAGTTAATTCTGGCTCACATGTGGTAAATGTGAGGAAAAGGCACAGCCAATATGTTATATGCTTCCATATAGATCAGAGCGGGTGAGGGTTTAAGAACTTGTAGCCCTAGGTAGAAGTAATAGGAGCTAAAATTATGAGTATGGAAGTGGAAGGAAAGTGAGGTTTTGAAATATGTTTGGCAGAAGAAAAACAGTAGAAATTGTTGGTTGATTTGGCATAAAAGGTCCTGATGGTTTGAGGAGAGAAGGAGAGAGAAAGACAGACAGACACAGACAGACAAGGTATACCGGTTGACTGCTGGCTTTCTAGTTTAAACAAATGGAAAGGGAAGAATATCTTTGCTGGTGAGAAAATCAAAAGGTCCAAGTTTTACAAGTGAGATCTGAGATGCCGAAGAGACGGTTAAATGGTGATGCCAAGCAAACATGGCAGCTGGAGGGGCAGCATGTAGATTGCCTTTAGTGCTGCGGAAATGAATGAGATCAGCAAAAGGAATTACTAGAAAGGAATAAAAAGAGGATATCCTAGTGGAAGACCTGTGGACCTCCAACTTTTTGAGGTCATCTGGAGGGAATTGTCAGAGGAGACAGAGGCAATGAGATTTTTGAGTCTGTCAGTGAGCTCATTTTATATTCTCTTTCTCCTTTCCTCCCCTCTCGGCAACTCCAACTTCTAAGAAGGTCTCAGAATAGGTACCAAGGTGGAAGGTAAAAGCACCACAGGAATTGTTCAGGGAAAGTGCTGTGTGCTCAAATAATCAAGTGCTGGCTGTAATTGGAAAAGTATTTTGAGAATTGAGGTAAGGCTGTGAGTTATTATTGAAAGCAAGATGAAGAACACTCTTGAGTAGATCATTTGCTTCCATTGAATATATTATTTCAAATGAGATGATGTATATCAGCAGCGAATATTTCAAGTCACCTAACATTTTTAAATGTCCCTATAAAAATCATGAAACTTTTTCAATTCATGAGTTACATTATGGATAGAGTAACATTTATACCCAGACCTGCATAATATTTCTGAAGGATGCTCCTTTGGAGATTGGAAAAATAGGAGTAGCAACAAAATTGCATGCATAGATTGGGGAATCATTTGAATGCTGGGGTTAAGAGATGGTAAATACAGATCAGGGCTACTAAATTCAGATATGAGTCACAAAGTAAAGAAAGGAATTCATAAAACATGACTGACGGTAGCTTTTACAGGAAAGTAACAGACATAGAGAGCATTTATAAGAATATTTATATTCTATTAAGGATACTGATGTCAAACTTCTCTCAGATCCTTACACATCTCTCTGTCTTGTTTCTTGGAAAATGGTCTAAATTCTGCCTGCACTCTGGATTTTGACAACAAGTAGAACCTAAGTTGAGGAAGAAGCTGGTGGATTTTGTTCTTTTCTCCCCTCCTTACTTTTTGATCTTTTTTTTTTTTTTTTTTTTTTTTTTTTGCGGCACCGGGGATTGGACTCACAACCTCGCGCCTACCAGGGCAGGCGCTTAAGGCACTGAGCCAAACTCCCGGTCCGGGTTTTTTTGAGGCAGGGTCGCACTATGTAGCTCAGGCCGGCCTTGTGCTCGCCTTGTAGCCCAAGCCGGCCTCGAACCCACAATGCTCCGCCTACCTCAGCCTCCCGAGTGCTGGGATTAAAGGCGTGCGCCACCACACCCGGCTTCCCTCCTTACTTTTTATTTCTCCTTTTATATTTCACATTAAAACCATTTCTTCTTTTTTATCTTCCTTCCCACACTTTTTTTCCTCCTCTGTTCCCCACTTCTCTCCTCTTCCCACTTCTCTTTTCCATACACCGTGAAAAGAAGGTTTTTATTTTAACCCTGTGACAAGAACTTTGTTTTCACCATCTTCCCTCTTTACCACATTGTTTCTTGCTCTGTACTTTAGTTAATTTGTGCTTTGGGCTATGATAAAATATCACTTTAGAAATGTAAGAAAAATCTGCCTGCTTTTTAAAAATGCTAACTTGCTAAGGGTCTCAAAAGGCCTCCTTTGAGGTTCAAAGCTGGGTCATCCCTGTGAGGCCCAGGGACCATCCAGCCCCCTTTCCCTGCAGAGACAGAGTGCAGTTCAGCAGGAATAGCATCCTACTGCCTCAGCAAGGAGGGAGAAGGCATGACTGAAGGCAATGACCCAGGAAGGAAGCAGGTAGATGGAATTTCAAAGCATTTTCTTGTCCCAGCAGCCTGAGCGACATCTTTCACAAACTATTTGCTAACTCAGACCTCCGTGGGATGCCTGAGATACACACTGGCAGTGAGAGGGCTCATGCTGACCTTTCCTGCCACCAGGCACCAGTGTCAACTCCTGAAGACACTGCTCAGAGCAGGATATTGATACCAAGACCCCAGGGGGCAGCTCTTGTCCTGTCTTGCACTTAAGGAGCAGGGGGCGATATGGAAGTGGTAATAAAGTACACTTGAACATGTCTAAACTGGGCCCTTTGTGTCCCCACCTTTGTAATGGGGATTACAATAGCACCTGCTGAACTCAGAGTACCTTTAAAGAGTAGATGGGTTAAGATGGGAGAAGTATTAACAGCTGATGCAGAGAGCGCTTGTTTCTCCTCAAATATCACTAAAGGCCAACAGCTGATGTCCAGCTTGCCATTGTCTTTGCCACCTTTTTAAACTCCCAAGAAATGGCGATATTGAAGCTGGTGACAACATCTCCTTCCTTGAAAGCTCAAATTTTTGAAATCTTGATCTGCCATAATGCCTCACTGGGTTATATGAGGAATAAACAAGAATAACAACTAAGACTGGTAGCACTCATTAACCCAGGTTTTTTACTAACCAGTTTGCTGTTTAATCCTAGCACAGATCTCCATAATAGGTCCTTTAAAATTAGCATTTTCCAACTGAGAAACTGGAGGTTGCACAAGACTCAATACTTTACCCAAGGTCAACAGCTGCTACGCGGTAAAAGGAATGTGGAATCCAGGTCTTTGTCACAGCAGAGTTTGTCTGGGAGACAAATTGGATGCCTGAAATTGGCAACACAGCCATGCTGCTTTGCAAGGAGCTCATTTCCACGGTCTTGCAGAAGAAATAAAATGAGTACATTTTACCAATTTCTTGGACTCCTTTGTTCTTTAATTTCTGTGACTGTAAATGAAATTATTTATTCTCAATGATTCATTAGATCTTTCCTTCTCTCAAACTCTACAACTCAGTTACCTAGCCATGGAGATAAGTAGCACATGGAAAATTAGAGGAAAATCTCCCAGAAAACATGACACAACTGTCTTATTCTTTGATTCAAATGATGATGTCTGCATCTTTGTGCATTTCTCCTAAGTGAAGGATATTCTGTAAATTTGTCACAAATATTTATTTTGCTAGCACTATCCAAAAATTTAGATAATACTACTCAATGACATAATCTTTATGGAAGTAAAGTTTTGAGTGAGGTTCAGTTTCTTTTTGGGAAGTCTTTTCCTTGCATCCTGCAGTTCTGCAATATGTGAGCCGTCGGGGTGACTCTCACCTTCAGAGCAGAGGGGTGAGACCATTTGGAAGTTTCTCTCCAGCAGTAGATAATTTTAGCTGAAAGTAACCCTTGATCAAAGATCAGACTCTGCATTTTTCCTCAGGGCCAAGACCTGGAGAAGCTATGGAGGGCTTAATGGAAATTTCACAGTAGGTTGGATAGAAATTTATCCTCCAAGTCTCTCACACATTTTTTGGGTTCTCATGAAAATGTGGATTTGTGGTAAAATGTAATTCATGGCTGATACCATTTTTATTTTAGAACAATATAATGTAAAAGAAAAAGCAATATGAAGGTTGACTGAAAGGTGGTAGACTTACTAACATAAGTAAAGTCCTGGAACATTTCATTAAAATAAGACTATAAGAGTAATTGAAAAATCTGGAAAAACAAGAACAAGGAAATAAATTATGTACAGCTTCATGATTTGTGAAAAATAAACCACCCACTGTTTAATTTGGGCCTATTAATCTTTAATATCTATTACTATGCATACTTATAATTTACATGTACATACACACATTTTTAAAATTATACTATGTATGCCATTTTATAGTTTTTTATACTTTCTTTCATAAAATCAACTACAGTGGGTTGTCTTTAGAATATTGGCATTGGAGTACAGAAATAATATACAGAAATATTCTTTCTACCTAATCTTTCTGTTTATTCATACACTCACTCATTCACTTATATATCAAATATTTATTAAGTGTTTAAGAGGAGCAGTGCTAGGTACTGAAGACATAAGAATAAATATAAACACTGTGCTTGCTCAGTGAAATGTGCAAAGATATGATGTGGGCGATACGGGAAGCATAGCTGACTTGGGCATTGGTGAAAACAGTGGTCAGTTCATATTTCCTAAAGATAACACTGAGCTGTGCTTTCAGGGATAGTATATTCATTGATCCTTTAAAAAGACTGGATTGGGAAAAGATGATATTTCCAGTAAAAAGAATTTGTGAAGGCTCAAGACTCCAAGTGGTTTACTATGGGTGCAGGGGGAGGCGAGTCTCCCTGCTGAGAGTGAGGAGTAGGGAGAGGGACGGGTGCAGATCTGTGAGGATACAGTGTGCTAGTGGGCAGGGACTACCTCAGGGGTACTGGGGAATCAAGGAAGTCTCAAGCAGAGTAAAACATGATCAACTTTTCATGTCTGTATTAACGTGAAACTAAGGATAGGTACACTGTTGTGCTACCCAACCCATCATGAGGTGGAGTAATTTTCCCTGAGATATTTGTATGTTTTAATTCCTTGTTTAAAACTAAAGGATCTGTCTAGAAAGGATCTGGTAGATAGTGGCATTCTATCACAGAAGAGAAGGATTTCCTGGCCAGTCTATGCAAATGATCACTTCTTTTATTTTGTGGCACCAGGGATTGAACTCACAACCTTGCGCCTGCCAGGGCAGGCGCTTAAGGCACTGAGCCAAACTCCCGGCCCTGGTTTTTTGAGGCAGGGTCACACTATGTAGCTCAGGCCGGTCTTACACTCGCGTTGTAGCCCAAGCCGGCCTCGAACTCACAACGCTCCGCCTACCTCAGCCTCCCGAGTGCTGGGATTAAAGGCGTGCGCCACCACGCCCGGCTCAAATGATCACTTCTTAGCATCACTTCCCTTGATTCTTCTTTGGAATACTTACTGATTAACACTCCACTAATTATTTTATATACGCTTATTTATTTTCTGCTTCCTCTGATTAGGATGTAAATACTTGAGATCAGGAACATCAGGCTTTATTTACTGACATAATCTTTAGTATTTGGACAATACATGATTAATAAACAGTTATCAACAACTTTTTAATAAATCAAAATAAATAAATGTAAGAAATAAAGGAGAAAGAAATGGGGAAGGAATCATGAGCCTACCACCTATTTTTGAATGATCCACATGAATGTGTTTTACACTTTTAAATGGTTGAAAAAAATGGAAGGATAATATTCTTAATGTGACAAAATCATGAAACGTATTTCAGCATCTATAAATAAGTGTAAAAGGAACACAGCTATGTTCATTTGTTTATGTTTGGCCCATGATTATTTCTACCTACAATGACAGGGTTGAGTAGCTGCCACAGAAACTGTATGTGGCCCGTAAAACCGGAAGTATTTATTCTCTTAGCCTTTACAGAGAAAGTTCGCTGACCTCAGATATACGTGATCTACAAGATCTTACTCATTGCTCCAGGTAGCGTGTATTGGTAGCACTACTTTGGGACACAGTTTGCCACTGCTTTCCAAAGCTGAACAGATCAAATTTATTACCCAGCAATTCTTGCTTAGCACATGCTCTTGAGAAACTCACGTACCTTTAGAACAAGAAATTTTCACAAGAACATTCATAGCAGCACTGCTCGCAATAGGAAAAAAACACAAAACTATTAATGGGAGAGTGAAAATACACTGTGGTATTGGCGCATATAACAATATGGATGAGGCTTATCAATATAATATTATATTCTATACAGCTTGATACATTTTTGTAAGCTTAAAAAATAATAGCCTAATGAACTTGAGGCAGAAGACAGCATGACAGGCTTTTGTGATGGGAACTAGGCATATGGTTTAATACCTGGGTGCAGATAGGCAGAGAGTGACAGTTGCCCAACCTGAACAAAGAGAAGTGTGTTCCTTTTATATGGATGGAAAGACGGCAGGTGGGAAGATCAGATAAATACCTGTGGTTGAAGTTTTCTGACAGTCTTGTACCTCAGTGGGCTAAGTCCTTGAAGTGTCTGGTGGAAATTTTTGGGTGTTTCCAGATGTCCCCAGGCCCTGCAAAATTCCTCGTCCTATCTTAGCTCCTTTCCTGTGCTTGTGAATGACAGCTTGGTACTGAGCTGAGTTCTCTGCTGAGAGCTGTGTTCCCTGCAGAGAGTTGAGCTTCTGCTGGCAAGCGGGCTGGGGGATGGGAGAGTCAGGTCTGGTTGGAAACGTACAGATAGTATATACTTTTAAGTATATACATTTACATGCAATAAAAGTCAATAAAGGATATCACAAAAATCCAGGGTTCAGGCTATCTGTTACCTCTGGTTAGGGAAATTTGGGAGAACGGAAAGGACTGTGTTTAACACATGGCATATTACCGCATGTTACTACTGAAGTTCTAGCTTTCTGGGGAAGCTGATTTAGTCATAGACACTGACTCTATTGTTAAATAAAAGTTGATTAGTTATAGACAAAAAATGAGCATCATAATTCTGCATATATGAAGCCCAATTAGGAATAAAAATTCCACTAAACTTGAGATTGAGTCTTTGCACTTTTACTAACAAGTTGTTTAATTACAGAACATTTGTGTTGGATTAAGGGGTCTTTGTTTCTTAAACAAAATAAAGAATAAGGAAATACTTAATTCTTCATGGCTGTGATTTTATAAAATAAGGTAGTCATAAGAATTTTTAAATTTCACAGTTCATGTAAGTGTTTAGTAGAAATAAGAAGATCATTTAAAATACAGTATCATATTTTGGTAGACAAACCTTCTTTCAGGACTTCAGAAGTCAATTATTTTCTCCAGGAAGTAATCAACTTACTTCCTTCTAGAGCAGAGCAGTGCTTTTGATTTAATAGCTACTTGTGGTGTCCCTTTTGTTATCCCTCCAATTAAAGAAGCTTTAAAATGAAGCCATGAGCCAGTATAAATGTCGGAAACATAAATAAGTGATGAGGCCCGGCTCCAGAGCAGCTGCCTGCCAGCTCTTGTGAGGTATGTGAATTATTGATACCATACCACAGCTCCCATAAATGTCAGTTGCCTGAAGAGGCTCAGCACCGGGCTGGCCCAGCTGTCCTTCCATGACAATGTGAAAGAGAGAACCTCATTGGCACATCCAATTAGTTTGGTTCTAATGGCCGTTCAATATCTACAGGAAAGTCATTTAAAGGTTGATGATTTTCTTGGGTAGCCAAGAATGAAAACCTAGGGCGGTATTTCTTCTTTTGTATTAAAATGCTCGCTTATATCTTGGGGGGTGCTTTAGTGAGAGGGGGTGAGGAATGGGCACTTCTGTTGAGACTCTAGTCCATCCATCTGCATTGCGGGCTCTTGTCTGAGAACTGTTTCCTCTTATGTTAGAGCAGAGGCTTGTACTAGATCATTCCCAGTGATCTGGTTGGTGCTGATTGTCTCTTCCTGGGGCTGAGAATCTCAATCTAAATTGGGCTTGGTGCCTCTCTTAAAAATTTGGAGTTGGGTTGTGGAAATAACTGCAAGTGTTTAGTGAGTACCGTAAAACATTGAATAGCAAGTAACTTATTCTGCGAGTGTTCTGAAAGATGAGCAAACGTTTCAAATAAATTTTAACTTGATAAAGTTTTTTTAAAACTTGATAAATGAACAATGTCTTGCAATATGAGTAGCATGGAACGCCGAATGTCACATGATCACACCTGAACCACTGAGGCCTCTTTTTCTCTCTCACTTATTGCAGGATTGTGGGTGATTGTTTCCTACTAGCAAGAAGCTATAAAGGTGATCTCATCTGTAAAGGAGGAGAAAAAGGCAGAGGAATCCCTTACTTCAAATGAAATTTGGGAAATGTATAAAATTTTGTAGATGAGAATAAGGCTATGGTAGTGCAAGTGTTAAATCTGTTTAATGACAATGCAATGTCACATTTCTGCAAAATCCTCAAAAAGAGGCAAAAGCAAGTGTCATTGGGTCTCTTAAAGCTGCATTAAAAGGAAGAGAATCCATTGAGCTGATAATTTATTTATTTATTTTGTGGCACTGGGGATCAAACTCACAACCTTGGATTGGCCAGGCAGGTACTTAAGCCACTGAGCCAAACTCCCAGCCCTAGTTTCATGAGAAAGAGTCACACTATGTAGCTTAGGCTGGTCTTGCACTCATGTTGTAGCCCAAACTGGCCTGGAACTCACAATGCTCCTCCTACCTCCTACTTTTAATCCTGAGTGCTGGGATTAAACGTGTGCGCCACCACCCACGCCCGGCTAAACTGGTAGTTCTGTTAGTGATAGTGAAAGTCATCATACACAGTAATCCTCCTCTCTCTTGTCTCCTTGACACCACCCACAAAGGTTTTGAAAGGTGAGTGCAGGTTAATTTATTAATTTTTCTTCGCATTTTGTATTTTCTTTATCATTTTGTATTATATGACAGCATCGTAATGATCTTTTATGAATATTTTTGAGTTGTAGAGCAAACCAGAAATTTCTTATTTCATATGGAAAAATTCACTTTAATATATAAGTGCTTCGAATTACAAGCATGTTTATGAAATGAATTATGTTTGCAAATCACAGTTTTACTATTCTTAGATTTCAAAGTCCTAGATCTGGGCCTAGCTATAGTTCTAGTCTAGTGATGGCAAACACTTTAGAGACAAGTGCCCAGACTACAACCCAAAGCCCACTTATCAAAAAGTGCCAGCACTGCAATTAAACCTGAATACTGAGGTTTTAGTTTACAAAACAAAAACAAAAACAAAACACATGCATCAACATCTTTTATCATAAAAGAAAAACAAATAGCATGTGTACCATAGGTTCACCACCACCATTCTAGTCTCTCATAAATATCCTGACATCCTTATAAAATATTCTTTGTTTTCTTTAAATACTTTGGTTCTCTAAGACTGGGGAGGATCTAAATAAATTCACTGCCTCTCTTTGTTTCTATTATTTAAAGAAAGTCTGAGACTCTATAAACTAATTCCCTAATTTATAAAGGAGCCCTGTTTTTAAATTCAGAAATAACACTGCATAACTTGTTATTTTTTATTCATTAGTATTATGGAGCATTTATGGTTGGATGTGAGTTTAAATTTCATGTGGTCCAACTGTTTCATTTTATAAATAAGAAGAGAAAAGCTCAAATAAAGCAAATTGATTTGTTCATAGATTCACAATTATTCAGAATCTAAAAAAGTACAGTATATAGTTCAAGATTCCTGGTCTCTAAAATGGCATATGCCTTAATCAGTGCTTACTAGAATCAGATGTGGAAGAGTATAAGATGTCTGTCTGTGCATTGGAGACCTGATAAATCCAGTCCAGTGCCCCATGCAAGTCCACGTTAGGAGGCGATAGGAGATTAAAAGATCTGCACCGGAAAGACCCAAGAGCCAGTGCCAAAAGTGTCTGTACCAAAAGGCTGAAGGGTCTGAGCCAGGAAGCTGAGGGATCTGCACTGGAAGCCAGGAGACGATGTCCAACATGAAGCCAAGAATTGTGCACCCCCCAAAAAAGAAGGCAGCCAAAGCTCCTTCTAAGAAAAACCACCAAAACGTCCAAAGAAAAGCAGGTGCAACAAAGCTCTTCCAAAGAGAATCAGCTGAAATCCTTCCCTTCTTTCCTCCTTTCACACAGTTCTGACAATCATGATGACTCAAATCAGCTAGGCATTCCCACGCAAACTGACAATGAATTGATTAACCATCACAGTATACTTTCAAAGAATACCATTTCTCCTCTAACTGTGCTATGATCGGAAAGAAGGTAAAAAGAAAAGAGAAAGGAAAAGAGAAAAGAAAGGAAAAAAGAAGAAATGCAAAATATTTTAAAATAAATACCGGGGTGACTAACCATTAAATTGTATATCATGAGGTTCCAAGTGAAGTACTGAAGCATCTACCACTCAGAATCCCACTTGTCTTTAAAAGGACGTCTTATCTTCAAGAGAGAGGTGGACAGAGAAAAATGGACTGGCAGGATTTTGGTGGGCATCCATAAATCTTTGCTGTTGTTTGCAGATAGATGATTTTTCAACACAGCACTTTCAACTTTGTAAGTGTAGCTTTCAGTACAGTTGAATAACAGGTTAGGTAACTTTTAGGGTTAAACAAAGTCCAGATGGTATCAGCTTGAAAAATGAGGCTGTGAAGTATGAAATGCACTATACTATAATAAGTGAGTCTTAAATGCTGTACCGGTAATGTCTGTACTCAGAGGCCAGGTCTGTGGACTCTCTTCATCTCTATCTCCTGCCTGTGGAGTCCAGTCAATGAGTTTGCTCAATGAGAAAGAGTCAGTAACTGCATGCTTTAAAAAAGCCCAGATGCATAATTTCTCTGACACACGTGGGTCTTCACTGCTTGTAGGGCTGAGTCTTGCCTCCAAATCACTTGTAATTTGAGACCATGTTTTGAACATTTTCTTTACTGTGCTGATTCACAAGTCTTGTTCCTGCTTGCTATAAAGCAGATACGAACAATGTGCACAGAGGAAGTGGCAGGGATTCAGCTAGGAGCTAAGTTGTCTTTGAGCTGTTTTCCTTGGGGTTCTTTGCCTGCATTCCTTTGGTGTTTCAGGTTGCTGCTGCCTAAGCAGGTGGCAGTGGACCCACTCGACACTGAAGTGTCCCTGTGCTTTATAAAGAGGGACCAAAAGGGTCAGTTTGTCATGGGCTTGACACTAGACTCTGTGCTGCTTGGGTAGGAAAAGGCTTATTTCTGCCACTCTATGCATCTTTTCTGAAGAGTGAAACACCTGGAGAATTTTGTAGGAAAAAATTGAAATTAACTTGGTCAATTGTTTAAAAACTAAATTAATTAATGATGGCAAGAGATTATAAGTATTTATATTATTTATATTTTGGTCTCCAAATTATCTCTCTTCACTACCTATACCTGGTGTTGATTTCTGATATTTATAGTTGCTTATATACATTTCATACTATGGACAATCTCATATATTTTATACATATACAATTAAATTTATAAAATTATTCACCGAATTTTATTCCTGACTCATACTAACATGTATTTTCTATTTTTTAAATATAAATAGAACAAGATATAAAATAATTCAACAAATAAAAATATACTTTTTAAGTAAAACAACTTAATTACTTAGCATTTTGGGATTAAGCTAATAAATCCAGGTTTGCATATAGATATATATTTGCCTCTGATGTAGACTGAAATTTAGGGACATGAGATTAGACAGAGCCATAGAAATTTGATTTCTGGAAACTACTTTTGGCTTGCACTTGTTCTGGTTGTATACAAAGTGCACACAGGAAGCTGTGAGCAATGTAGCAGCTTAAAAGGTGTGGTATATATGGCCAGACATGGGAGCCCCAGTAAGGAGACTCAGAAATCACATGAATCAGCACCTATTCTGGCCAGCATCTCAAGAACTCCACAGAGCAGGAGGGCAGCCTTCTTCTGCCCGCTGCCAGCTGTGGATGAGCCTCTGAAGCAGGCTTTGTGAGGCCTCCCTGCCGACTGAGGCCACCGCTGCAGGCAGCCTGTGCAGTTGAAGATGGGCCCACCTTGCCTCTTCAAAGCCGGCTGAAGATGTGGACCAGAGCAGCTCTTCAAAGCAGAGTCACGGGCTTTCCCAGGAGCATCCACTGGGGGCAGAGAAGAGGCAAGGAGTTCTGCATTTTTCATGGAAATTGTGGTGGTGCTGCCAACTGCTCTCCTAGGAAGTTCTACTTACAGATGTAAACGTGGTATTTTATTTTCTCCCCCATCCAAACAAATTTGTATTTCTCCACCATTCTTTTTCACATGCAAATCATGGAATGAGTTTCACTAGATGGGGATGGATGGCTCTTGATCATTCCTCATAAATGAAGGATTTAATTTTTCCAGTAACACACAAATGCATTTTTTTATTTGCGTGCCAAATTTTTGAAGAGAAAAAAAAACCCCAGGATATCATTATTACAGTTATGCAAGATAAGAGGGTTGGAAACAGTGCTTAAATGGATGTCAAAATTGTAGGGAGAAGTCTTCATTAATATTAGGAGATGTTGGCTATAGTTATTTTAGTAGACTTGGTAGAATTAAGGCAGAGAAAGGTTAGATTAGAAAGAATGGGAGCAGATTGATTCATTTGCTACAAGGAAAAAATGCGAAAGGAAACTGACTCAATTAATGAGGAAAAATGAGACTTTTCTGTTATGGAAATAAACAAATCTAAACTACTATTGCTATGGAGAATCTTGTACTACTAAATCCCTGAATAGGACTGAACAACTGATTCATGGAGACACTTTTCCAAAGACTTTGTAGATAAAAGGTAATCAATGACATCTGTTTTGTATTTTTCAAAGGATACAGAAATACAGGACACATCTTTATGTGTATCATTTGATTTACTCCCTATGAGTTAGAATTGAAATGCCTACAGTTTGAGAGCTCAACCAAACTCTAATCTCTGAAAATTTCTTACTGGGAAAATAAGGTCTGAAGATAGCATATTTTGTCAGGTTTAGACTTGATGAAACAGAGATTACCTTGTAGTAAAGTGAATGCATACAGTATGGTCGATAACCAACTTAATATAATCTCTCAGTGTCACTGACAATAAGAGCTTGCTATCTTCAAGGGCCAGTGTAAACCTGCTCAGGATAAAGCACTGAGCCTGCAGACCTAATTTGAAGCACCACAATTCTCATTATTAAAGTTGGTTGTCAATTATAGACATTCACTTGTTTGGGACTTGAATCTATTCTATAAATTCTGGAAAGTATCAGGTCTCTTAGAAAAGAATTTCAATAAATTTCTAGGTTTTTAATACACTAATTTTTCAATCTTTTCCTTTTTCTTTATCTTTTACAATA
>RJWM01021263.1:0-35586 GCA_004363535.1 Dasyprocta punctata | reverse complement strand
ATTACCAAAATTTACTATTCTAATAATGCACTCTGATACATAAATGCATAAAGCTATGTAGCTGATATGCACCCAAAAAATAAAAATATTTGGTAAAAATAAATACACTTGAAACATTATGATATAAAAATCCCTGGGGAAAAATGAATGATTAATAAACAAATAATGACTAGAATAAGGAAAATATATAAAATTTAAAACAATTAACCAAGTTATTAAATAAGCAAACTATATTAAATTTACTGATAAATTAAAAATATAAATTTTAAATTATGATTTTAAAATTACATGAGAAGTAGTTTTCAGCTTTTTATTTGAATATACATCATAGAACAAGAGTAGAAAAGAAGAAATAAAAATTTGAAAAACATAGAAGCTGATAAATGCTAGAATATAAGAGAAAAGATGTAAATGAAGAAATACCAAAAGTTAAGACCTTTGTTCTCTAAATTTCTGGTTTATAATTTTTTAAGTGAACAGGACAAGAAGTGACAGGTAAAATTTCTTTGTAATGTATCTTATATTTGAGTACCTTGTACTTATAAAAATATAGTGTAGTAAATTAGAAGCTTGCTCTAAATTGTCATACTATAGTCTAAACTTTCAATTTAATTTTTTTTTAATTTTTTGAGACAGAGTCTCACTATGCTGTTCAGGCTGGCCTTGAATTCGCTTAGTAGCCCAGGTTGGCCTTGAACTCACAATGGTCCTCCTGCCTCAGCCTCCCAAGTGCTGGAATTACAGGCATGCAACACCATGCCCAATCAAGTTAGATATTTTTTCTAATCTCTATTACTTTTGCACTTTGTCATTCCAAAAGTATAATTATGGAAAGACAATTTTAGTTTGTGAATATGTACATTTGAAGGTTCACTGGGGGTGTGAGAAATGCAGGAGTGAAACAGTCCTTCCATTGCATTGTTTAGTTCACTTACTGCAGCTTCAACTTCTGTGGTTGCCAGAGATGACTTTACTCTGCCCATGATTTTCAGAATTCTACTCTGACTTTACCAATTTTGACTACTTTACCTTCAGTGAAGAACATGAGAATCACTTTAAGAAGAAGTCAAGCAAACATACCCAAAAAGGAAAATCACTCTTGTATTTACTGCCATCTCCTCTGAAATGAAGATTTAAAAAAAAAAATCATGCTATCCTGATGTTTTGTCAAATGTTTTATTTCTAGGATCTCATTTTCCTGAAAGTATTTAGATTTCTAATGCATCTATTGCTAGAGCTTATGATTAATATCTGTGTCAATAGTACTTTGTTATATCAGTGTTCATGTTATTGCTTGTTGTGCTTTATGTGTTAAGTGTAACTGAAAGATGTTAAACCAAGTGACTTATTGTCTGAGTTCTCTCTTTCAGTGCCTAAGGGGACCCTGCGTGCTACTTCAAAACCCAGAATGTCACCAAGTCCCGAAGTGTTATATACTACATATGGTAAATACTTTTTTAATATGTATTTAAGCCAAACACATTCTACTGTTGCACTTAGCTGAACTGAAGCATGAGAGTTGGTGGATGTGAGGTTAATATTTCACATATGCTCAAATACTCCACTGTATCATATACAGTGTGTTTATCTCAGAGGTCTCCGAAGATTTGTCCAGTTGTTATGTAGTAAAACTATTATTAAAATTAAAAGGTAAGGAATTATGCCAAAAATACAACAGCTTTCCTAGAACTAAAATTCTTATTCCTGACTTATAAAAATATAATCTGCTAATTCTGATCATACTGGGCTTGAAATTTTCACCAAACAAGAAAATAAAATCGTTTGGTTTTCCCCTCACAGGATAAAACAAAGATAAAATGGCACTCTATAAATAGAGGCACTAATATTAGCCATTTCTTGGGCCCATAAATTTTACTGTGTCTAATATTGAGGTCTTTTTCCTGTCAGAGTCTATTTTAAAACTTTATGAAGCTGTAGTTTGGTTTAATAAATTTATTACAAACACACACAAAGATTTTGGGGGCTGATGTGTAACTCACTGGTAGAGCACATGCTTACCATATACAAGGCCTTTGGTTGATTTCCCAGGACCAACCAAAACTTTTAATTGCAAATCTATTTTCTTCATATTCTCTGGGAAGACCTTATGTTCACATATGGAGAGAGTAATCTCACGTTTGTGGGCTTATCTAGGAGGAAATGTAGAAATACAGGCATTGCATGGGTCTTATCATAACTGCTCTTTACATCTAGTCATCAAATGGCCTTAGGAAGACAGTTAAACAATTTTTTATATAGAAATAAAGCCTCATTTTAACCCAGAGAATCTGAGGGAATATTGTAGGTTTTTGCTTTCCCTTTACAGGTACAATCACTATGTATTTCTATATATTTTTTAAACTACATATTTCCAGAATCAAAGAATTTCCAAGTTATAGTTTTAGATGATGACATTCCAGAAGCACGTTTGAATTCATCTGATATAATGTTTTTACATACAGAGAGTATTATATTGTTGGTGTGATATATTAAGTCTGTTGCTGGTGATGCTAGAGAGTCTTCTCTGCCCTAAAGTCTAGAAATTAACTTTGAGCTACTAGGCAACACGACCAACAATATGAGCATAAAGTTAAAAAATGATGATCTTCCCACTTTCCAATATCCAATATATTTTCAGTTGTGGGAGAAAAATTCAATAGAAATTGAGTTATTAGCCCCTCCCTTCACATCTCTGCCACCCGGGGAACCCAAGTGAAGGGCACCAGAGGAGAGAGACCCCTCCCATCTCCTACCTCAGGAACCCAGGTGAAGGGTGCTGGAAGACAGAGACCCCTCCCATTACCTCTCAGCCACCACGGGAACCCAGGTGAGCCACCCCAAGACAGAAGCCCCTCCCATCACCTCTCCCCTACCATGGGAACCCAATTGAACTGCTCCAGAAGAGGGCAGCCCCTCCCCTCACTACTGCCACAACTGAGATGAACTGCTTGGGAAAGGCACAGAGATGAAAAGGAATGCCACTGACACAGTAGGGTCTCAACTAAGGCACAGAGGATGGGCAGGTAAGACTAGCGCTGTGAAAAGTCTGAATATACAATCACAATATAAGCCACCAAGTGACTGAGGCTTTCATAGGACTGGTGACCAGTTACAGAAGAATCCAGGACTGGGTAACAAGCCCCTTTCTCTCAATTTTTTTTCTTTTTCTTTTTCACCTTCCTTTTTTCTTTTTCTTTTTTTCTTTCTTTCTTTCTTTCTTTTTTTTCTCTCTTCTTTAAATGGCTGGGGAGAACTCCAACCACAGAAAACTAATCCCATGCCCCAAACCCAGAGATCAAATTCAGATAATACCTCGGATACTCCTTCAGTCTTTGTTTTCTACCCCCTTCTCTAGTTTCAGTCCTTATGTGATCACCCTTTGTCTGGCAGCCTTGCTTCTAGTTCCTTTCCAGTTTTCTTTATTTTATGCACTACCCTCCCTAAATTTTCCCACCACAGGGTAAAACCAATCTACCAAGCGGAAACACTTTACATGCAAACTCCTAATTTATGTTTGGTTCTGTTATATAACTATAGAAATCGCTTCTGTGGTCTAAACTACAAAATTGATAGTTACTGCACCTTTTTAATTTCAATTTGTACTTGATGTTATTGTTATTGTCAATTTTACTACTTTAGCTAGAATGTCATATCTGTTGTAATCAGATGTTCTCCCTTCTGTAACAATACGGGGAAGCTCTAGAGTAATAACATTACCACAGCCCTACACCAAAGAACCAGAGACTGAGCCAAACAAATGCCAACATCCCACTCTTAATTAATTGGGAAGGTAGGATCTTGTAATGGATGCAAACAAAGAATCTCCTACACACAGAATACATTCCTGAAGAAATTAAAAATTCCATTGAAAGCTGGCAACACTGCTTCAGCAAAAATCAAGACAGACTTTCAGACTGTGAAGACAGAATCAAGGCTAGCAACCATGAAAGGAAAGATCTCCTGAAATCAAAAGATTAAAAAATAACAATTCAAAAGCTAAAAGATGACACAAAGAAAACTAATATAAGAATAATTGGTGTCAATGAAAAGCAGGAGTCAACACAAATGACATAAAACTATTTACAGAAGTAACAGCAGAAAATTTCCCAAGCATGGGAACAGAATCTGACATACAGATAAGTGAGGCATATAGAACTCTAATTAGCCATGACCAAAGCAAAACTATACACAGACATATAATAATCAAGATCCCAGAAATATAGCACAAGAAAAGAATATGAAAATTTGTTAGGGAAAAGAGAAAGATTGCCTATAAAGGAAAGCCCATCAGAATCACAGCAAAATTCTCAACACAAGCCCTGGAGTCAAGAAGAGCATGGAGTGGAGTATTTCAAGTCCTGAAAGAAAGCAACCTTCAACCCAGATTTGTGTGCCCTGCAAAACTACCTTTTGAAATTAATGGGAAAATAAGATATTTCCATAACAAAGAACAACAGAAGAAATTAATGAACACCAAACCAACACTGCAAAGGATACAGAAATATATTCTAGACAGAGATGAAAATGACCACAATTCCAAGAACAACAACAGAAAGAAACCACGAATCAGGACAAGTAATTGAACAGAGGGAAAAAACAGGGAACCAGCAACAGGAAAATAATATGACAAAGATAAGACAGTACATATCAGCAATAAGCCCATAGAACATACTTAGGTAAATGCAAAGGAACTGGAGTTATTCCATGCATATTATTTGACCTCCTTCACAATAGCATCCAAAAATATGAAATACTTAGGAATCAATCTAACAAAAGAAATAAGAGTTATACATCAAAAATTACAGCATGCTGAAAAAAGAGAGAGTAGAGTATATCAGAAAATGGAAAGAGATCCCTTGCTTATGGATAGGAAGAACCAACATAGGGAAAATAGACACACTCCCAAAACTGCTATACAGATTTAATGCAATCAGAATCTAAATATCATTAGCATACTGCACAGGTATAGAGAAAACTTTTCTAAATTCATTTGGAGCCAGAAGAGACCTCAAATAGCAATGGCAATCCTGGGCAACAAAGGCAAGGCAGGAGGCAATACAATCCCTGACTTGAAATTATACTACAAAGCTACAGTGATAAAATCAGCATGGTACTGACAGAAAAACAAACCTGAGGATCAATGGAACAGATTAGAAGATTTAGACACAACTACAAACACACTCAGTCATCTTATCTTTGACAAAGGTTCAAAACATGTTCACTGGAAGAAACATAACTTCTTTAATAAATATTGCCATAAAACTGGTTTTCCATATGCTGAAGACTAAAACTAGACCTATGTCTATTACCATGCACTAAACTAAAGTCAAAATGGATCAAAGATCTAAGTATTAAATCACGGACACTAAATCTTCTGAATGAGAAAGTAAGTAGAAATCTCAAAGACATAGGTGTAGGCAGAGAGTTCATGAAAAAAACCAAACTGCATGGGAAATACTTCAAAGAATCAACAACTGAGATCTCATCTTATTTTAAAAAATTTCCATATCAAAAGAAATCACCAACAGAATAAAAGAAAAACATACAGAGTGCAAAAAAATTTTATCCATCTCTCCCTTAGATAAAGACTTCTTTCTAGAACATATAAAGAATTGAAAAAAAATCAGGCCCTCAAAATTCAAAGACAAAATCCCAAAATGGGCATCTGAGTTGAATACACACTTCTCAGATAAAGAAATACAAATGGCAAATAAATATATGAAAAAAAATTTGCAACATAATTGGTTATTCCAGAAAAGGAAATCAGTGGAACACAGAGATTCTATCTCACTCCAGAAAGAATAACTATCATCAAGAAATCAACCAATAACGAGAGCTGGCAGGGCTGTGGGGAAAAAGGAAACATTCTCCACTGTTGTACATCCTCTGTGGAAATCAATGTGGAGATTCCTCAAAAAGCTATGATTAGAGGTCACATTCCATTCAGCTATTTCCCTTCTGAATATTTTCCCAGAAGAATTAAAAACATCATACCACAGCAATATACGTGCACCCATCTTTAACCCAAATGCTCATCAACTGTGGAATAAATAAAAAAGATGTAGTATCCCAGCATTTGGGAGGCTGAGGTAGGAGGAGCATTGTGAGTTCGAGGCCAGCTTGGGCTACACAGTGTGACCCTGCCTCAAAAAAACAGGGCTGGGAGTTTGGTTCAGTGGTTTAAGTGCCTGTTTGGTAGGTGTGAAGTTGTGAGTTCAATCCCCAGTGCTGCCAAAAAAAAAAAAAAGTAGTATTTTTATATGATGGAGTCCTACTCAAATATAAAGAAGAATAAGCTTGAGGCTTTTATAGACAAGTGGATGCAATTAGAGACCATACTTACAAATGAAATAAATCAAACTTGCATGTGTAAACATCATACTGTCTCCCTACGAAAAGAAACTGAATAAGTAATTAAGATTCAAAATCCACACTAGATATTGTGAGAGAAAGAAACTGCTCAAAAGGAAAAAAACAACTGGGATTTGTGAAAGTAGAAAAGAGGGAAGGGAAAAGAAAAAATATACATATATACACACACATACAAATGATAGCTAAGATAGTTATGCTACTGATTTCTTTTAGTTCATTAAATAAGTTTGTGTTTATTTGTTCGATCTATTATGTGTGCCTGTATCATGTAATCTGAGCAAATACATTGAAGATAATAATATGCAATGTATTAACCATTGTTAATTTCCTATTATCTTGTTTTGAAATTTTGTATCATTGTTTCTTTGGGAGCTTTTTCTCTTTAAAATAAAAAAATTGGGTCGTTATAGACAACCACATAGATTTGAGTTGTTCTATTTACTTTTAATTGCAGAGGGTGAAATTGTTGCTGTAATTTCTTTACACCAATATATCTTATAATTCGTTTTCTTTTTAATGGTTAATATTTGCCTTATTTCACCAACATTTTGTTTTCTACAGAAACTCTGACTTAAAGCTTGTATGCAAACATTCCCCAGGGCCTTGGTTGGTCTTATCCACCAACTCTTGTGTTTCATGTGTTCAGAGGTAGACTGCAGTTGACTTTACCACTGTGATTATGAGGGTCCCTCACACTGCCCCAAAGGTGGGATGCTAATAGGAATAATCATGAAGCAACTGTTCCTATGTTGATATTTTCTTGAAAGTATTCAAAATTGAATTCTCTTGCATTCAGACAGTTTGGGGTTGTATCTCAGATTTGCATCCTAATAAATCTAAGACCTTGTTCACCAAATTCTATAAGCTATACCTCAAAAAAGAGAAGGTAAATTACATGTGTATTTAACATTCATTGGTAATCTTAGAGAATAAAAGTCTAAAATGTACTGAAATTAGGATACAGTTATATTTTATCATGATGTTTATCTCAAAACATATCTTGAGATACCAGAAATAACAAACTTGAATTTTTAGACCTGTAACAAATAGGCACTATAGGATTCACTATACATCTCTTCCCTTCTCTAGATTCCTAGGTGTAACAAATTTAATCCATGGAGATTTTAAAGTCCTCCAATCATTCATTTAAATTGTCTACTACAACTAATGAGAACCCTTGACAAATTGATTCCACATGCCTTGTCCAAACCAAAACATAATTGGTTTCTGTCTAGATCTGTCTTGGAGGAATGCTTTAGTGTTAGGACTCTCCCTGATAGAAAACAGGTGAAGCCCAAACCCAGAGTTCCTGACCCAACAAAGCTCTGTGTTCCTTGTGGATTCTTCTCTACACAAAGACATGTCTTGGCTTTATGGTCGTTTAAGGGCCACTAGGCAGTTGGATAGATTTCAGTCATTGGGAGTTAACCAGAATGAAAAAATCTTCGTGAATGTCCCATGTATTTCTCAATTGAAGTTACATGCTTCAATATTTTTGTAGTCAGTTTCAAGTTTTCAAATAAATATGCTTTTGGTCTAAGGTAATTAAGAATGAGTGTCTAATTTATACATTTCCTTAGAAATTGAACCTTATTGTTTCAAATGATAAAGACCTAGGCTTATACCTGCTAGGTATATAGAGTCTGTAGGACCTCCAGGTAGAAATATCTAAGTGGTGGTTGGAAATTGTTTGCTAGATTTCTAAATGAAACTTGAGAAATAGATTAGGGAATCATTTATGTACATGTGAATGGCCTTATCTTGTATTTAATCAATATATAGACTGAGAAAATAAAGTCAGAAATCTTTCAAGTCTACAGTCACACATAAGGAGTCATCAGATGTTGCTGTCAAAAATATAGCAGAGTTGGATAGGCGTTGGGAAGAGGGTTGGGGAAAGGTCTCAAGAAGGGAGGACTGGCCCAATATGGCAATGGGTTGGGGAAGCATCAGGTGAACCTGCTGACCTGAAAGTGCAGGTCCAGAATCCCTTTTTGGCCAGGGATTTAGCTCAGTGGCCTAAGCGCCTGCCTGGCAGGTGCGAGGTTGTGAGTTCAATCCCTGGAACCAAAAACCAAAAAACAAACAAACAAACAAACCACAGAATCCCTTTTGGGCTGGCTGCTCCACAATTTAGCAGTTTTCAGATTTTAGAAAGTAAGAGTAAATAAACCTCTGATCACAAAAATATTGATATGTCTGCCATGAGAAGTGTCAATAGTTGAGTTAATAAAAACTAAATACTGCTTGTATCAATTCTAGTCATGTCTTGCTGTGAATAAGTTAAAGTAAAAGAAAAGGAAAAGATAATGTTGTCTCCAGTACTTCTTATACTTCAGCACTGCAGATAAGGCACTGTGAACCTGTGGTTACAGGAGATCAGTGAGGTGTAGGCAGACCACAGTGGGTGAAGCAGACCCAAGTCAGAGATCAAAAAGCAGAGGCAGACACAAAGTTTTTGTTTAAAAGAATGAGAGCAAGAGATGAATGGTCTTAAAAACAGCCCACATCAATGGAATGTGTCTGCTTTGCTTTGTTTTCTGGTTTTTATTGTGGTTCCTGTTCTTCTTAGTATATTGGTTTAGTTGAGTAATTGAATAGGTAAAGGAGAAAAAAATTCTTGGAGAAATGGCAATAAAAATTAATAGAGAAAAAATAAGATAATATAATTCATGGGGCCTAAAAGGCCTTAGAAGAAATGAGATGGATAGTGGCCCAAGACCACAGGAAATGCTTGAAACATAGCTTCCAAAAAAGACAGAGGTCCTGGCACCTCTCAGGCTGGATTTAAGGGTACAAAGCCAGAATAAAAAGATTCTTGGAATGAAAAGGCACTTAGTTTACATGTATCCCTTTTCTAAGAGAAAATACGTAGGTTACTGTTAGGGTAAACCTTATTACAAATTTCATATTCCACCATCTTTATCAGACTCACCCATCAATTTGCTCATTTATATCTAGCAAAATTTTCATACACATTACTTTACCAATGTGCATATTAGGCACTGTCCATTCATAACAACCTTTTGTTACATTTTTCTTTGTAGTGGTATACTTTATTCAAAAAGACAGTTAATATATAGGTCATTTAATATAAATGATAAATTGGCTAATATAATTGAATCTGCAATACAATAATTATAAATATACCTAAAGGGAGATCAGAACTGCCTTCTCAGATACATTATAATTGCCTCCACTGATGAGGTGCCCCAGCATGGATGGCATAGGTTGTAGGGATCACATTCTTATCAAATTTAATGTTCAAGTGAATGCCACATAGAGAAAAAGAAAAAACCAACTTGCATTTAGAGCTGTAATGGACCCAATAGGAGAATGATTCATATCTCTTTTCTGTAAATATTTCTATTTTCCTTTCCACTGATTTCACCTGTTTTACAAAGTCCACTAAAGTAGTTTATCAAATCATTGCTTCATGGTTTAAAAGACATGCCAATTTTAGCTGCTGGAATCCACATTATCCTAGCTTAAATTCCTCAGTAAACTAAAGTAATAGCAAGTAATGTATTTACAGCATGTGGATTTATTAGTAGCATATCTTTTCTCGGCTTTTCATTTCTTAATATTTTCTCTGCATAGTATAGTCTGGTACTATAACTAATTAGGGCACTTATAACCTATGAGTTCCTTGTATGTTTGTGATCTTTGCAGAAGCAAATCAAAGTATCTTCTTCAACCTTCAGTTAAATATTTGATTTGATTTACAATGTGGAATTTCTCATATTTTACTATTTGAACCTTTCAAAACAACACATGGCAAAGTGAAATGTTCAGTATTGCAGTGTATTTTCTCCTCTATGAACTACTGACCATTTTGAAGTTCAATATTTTCTATTTTTAAAAGTCTAGATGTTTAAATTCCTCTCCATGTGTTACCTCCTATCCTCTTGAACAGTGGTGGCGAATCTATGGCATGGTGTTGTTGAAAGCACTAAAAAGTTTGCCATCACTGCCCTAGAAGTTCTAACTGAGCCAGGTTTTTATTCAATATTCCCATTTTTATAACAGTTATTTGGTTAGCACTTAGTGACCTAGATCTTGAACAGCTATCATATGCAAGTTAAATCATTCCCCTCCAAAAAAAGAATGTCCATTTTATGAAACCTGTTTCTATACTAATGGTAGCATGATATTTGGCCACCTCAGGATACAAAATTTTTTGTGCATTCTTCCCTCTGAGGTAGAATTCTAGAAGAATCCTAATGATTTTGTACAGCATTACAAAAGATTCAAGAAAATGACACTGCCTAGCAAAGAGGCACTGATAGTTTCAAAATCTTCATTGCAGTAGAAAGAAAGCCTTTCAATGAGGGAGTAGACCTGAGTGCTTTCCTATGAGGGAAGTGGGCTGAAGAAGTCCTTTCAACTGCTCTTGGAGTCAAAATATAACATACAAATCTAGTACAAATGATAAGAAATAAAGTGCCAAGTTCCCAGTCTTTTTTTATTTTGTGAAAATTAAACAGGAGATTAGAAGTATACTAGGTACCATGGATATATATGAGTGTGTTAGCTGGCATGTTTGTCTTTTCTTATTCTCATATGTCAAGCACCAATGACACCTACTATACTGGAAGCCACAGAACTGAAGAAGACAAAACTCACCATTGCCAGCATTTTTCTAGCATTTACTCTGTAACAAGAACTGCCATGAACTTTACATATGGTATCTTCTAGTGACCAGCAAATTCCCTTTGCTTTATTTTCGTATCATAACTGTGGTGTCATTTTGAATGAAATTTTGTCCTCTTCTTAGATATTCAAGATTTCTGTTTTCCTTGCTGTGTTTCTTAATTTGTAGGTCATTTATCCACTTTATTTAAAATAATATATTTTCTATTGCTCTCAGTGGAATTCCAGTGTAAATGTCAAATGGCAGCTAACCACTTCAGGCAAAATTGACTTCCTATTTTGAAAAAATGATCTGAAGTGTTTAATTATATTAACTATTTTCCCCTATCCTTTTTTCCCCTCAAGGGAGATTTTTTTTATTTTTTTATTTTTTTTCCTGCCAGGGCAGGCGCTTAAGGCACTGAGCCTAACTCCCAGCCCTGGTTTTTTGAGGCAGGGTCGCACTGTGTAGCTCAGGCCGGCCTTGCGCTCACGTTTTAGCCCAGGCCAGCCTCGAACTCACAATGCTCCGCCTACCTCAGCCTCCCGAGTGCTGGGATTAAAGGCGTGCGCCACCACACCCGGCTCTCAAGGGAGATTTTAAAATAAACTTTGATCAACTTTATTTCTGTTTACTGCCACCAGACCCTTCTCTACACAATGATACTTTTCCATTTTGAAAGAATCGTCATCTTCTTATCCTTCTGAAAATACTTTTGCTTCCTTCATATTTTAGGAAATTTTAATCTGTAGGTTATGTTCATTCTAGGTGTGACATTTGGATGACATGATGCTGTATAATCTTTTTATTTTAGGTCCAGAAGATGTGCCCTTTCCCCGTGAACCAGACCCTGACATCTCTCAGAGTGAACCTGGTAAATGAATTATTTTATTTTCCAAGGTAGAAAGTGTATTTTTTTAAAAAAAAATTCTTGTAAATATATGTTAATGGCTATGATACAAAAGAAGCCCAAAGAAAATTGTAGATATAAAGTGTATATTTCTTCGGGGGAAATTTAATCATATAATATATTTGAAAGTTTTTTCTCCTGGTTGAATGAAGGACTAATATATGATAAATTTACCTTCTCTGGCAGTGCTTTCATTGAATAGTAGATCATACTAAAATTATAAAACATAATCATTGAGTGAACCCACATTTTAGATCATTTAAAAATATAAAGGTAACTACGTTATGACTACAAAATATTTTAAGTAGAAAAAGGGTGCCTGCTCCAGAGTTTTCCACAAAATGATGGGAATAAAATCTTTAAAGTTTAAAGATTAAACTTGGTTAAACTAAGTTCCCTGAATTCCTTTATGTAGAATTTGCTCATATTTATTTTGGTTCTTAGAGGATGTTCAAATGATTAAATGAGTGCATTTAGAAATTAAGAAATTATTTTGGCTTTACCAAGTAGTAATTCTCACAAATGTGTTTCTTTGGTTTGCCTTTGGTATAGTTCTGCAACCAGTTACCTTTAAAATTGAGCCACCAAAGACAACAATAGGTAATGGTTTTTCTAATTTGACCAACTCTGTTCTCTTTGCTGCCATCAAGATTGCAGGTCTTTCTCATATGTTCATAAATGAAACATTATTTCTTCTCAATCCATTTCATCATCTAATCCTCATTGATTACTTTTTCAAAATTAGAAAAGCTATGGCTTTACTGCTGTAAAGGTTTTGTTCTGACCACCAGTTTAAGACCACTTGTTGTCTTCATGATTCTGCCTTTTATGTCTCCATTTAGTAAACACTGTCTGCTGGGTCAGTGATTCTTAGCTGTAAAGTCACAGCATACTAGATGTGACAACTTTGAAAAGTGGTGTAAGGAGCTGTTAATATTGCTCAAAATATGGACAATTGCAGTAATATTTTGTGAAACTATGAGCAGATTAAAAATTATCTCCAAAATTTTGTAATGCTCTATACTCTTTTGAGTGGGAGATTAGAAAGACAAAGCTACCTCTAGCAGACCAGGATCATGCCTTTTCCATACCCAGGTATGCTCCTTGCATGAGTTGAGCATAGATCACTTACTCTGTGCCCTGGCAGAAAACAGTTGAGAACTATTGTTCTAATATTCCATAAGCATTTTCGTCAAAGTTCTGTGCACATTTAGTTTTCATCATTACCCAGATAATTCCCTTTTTCTGTTTCAAACGAAGGAGTAGCATATAATTCCGTTCTAGTTTGGTGCTGGTTTTGAGTTCAAAGTTTATAAAGTGTACTTTTCTTTTGCAGCTCCTTTAGAGACACGAGGCATCCCTTTCATACCTATAATTTCGCCAAGACTTCAAGAGGAACTATTACCCACCGTTGGTAAATTTTGTTTTGATATGTCAGTCAAATGAGGAATCTACCTTGAAGGAGTTGCTCTTATGTAGCAATAGTATTATGATAATGAACTGTTACCAAAAATTACAAGGTTTCTTTTTACCGTTATACAAAAACCTGCATCCCTTTATACTTTTATATTAACTGTATCTTTGTCCTTCTATTATTTATGCTGATTTTTAATATAAAAATATTGTTTTCAAGTATCTTGTTAAAATTTCAAGTACACGCAGCCCTCTGTATTTGGGTTCCACATCTGTAGATTCAAGGAAACGCAAATCAAACATATTTTTAAAAACTGCCTATACAGAATATATTCAGATCTTTTTCTTGTCATCTTTCCTTAAATATGGTATCTCAACTATTTATTATATATTTTTATATTTATATTACATATTTATTAACATATAATAAATATATCTTAAATATGGTATCTCAACTATTTATTATATATTTTTATATTTATATTACATATTTATTAACATATAATAAATATATATTTATATTATGTTTATTAACATATAATATATATAACATTAATAAATATATAATATATCACATATAATTACATATACATATTTTGCATATTATATAATTATATAATATATAACATAATATATAATTATATATAATATATCATTATATAATGTACATTAATATATATTTAATACATATTTTGTATTGTATATTTATACTATATATTTATATGGCATTTATGCTGAATGAGACATTATAAGTAATTTAGAGATGATTTAAATATATGAAAGGATGTACATAGGTTCTGTAAATACTATACTATTTTATTCAAGGGACTTGAGCATCTATAATGGGGCAAGTGGTCCTCAAATCAATTCCCCACAGATACTGACGGATGACTGTATTCTAAGAAGAAAAATATTCCCCGATCAATAACATACTTTTTATTGTTGCTGCTTTTGCCCAAATTTTAAATTACATTTAGAAAGAAAATTAGTGATCCAATACTTGTTCAGCCTTAACTGGGTACTATGCATGATTCTAAATTATGCAAGCTCCCAAAAAATCTGTTTTAAATGTGGTTGTTTATCATAAAGAGCTCACTGTCTAATATGAAGGAAGATTTAATGACATTATTGCCTTCCCTGTGCCACCCAGTGTGCTATATACATTTTAAAATTTAATCTACATAATTATGTGAGGTAGGATCCATTATTTACTTCATTTTACTCATCAGAAAATTGAGGCATAGAACACTTTAAAAATCTGGTCAAGGTCACACATGTAGTGTCAGAGCAAGGCTTTGAAATTACACACTTAGTCACTAGAGCTTCTAGGATGAAGCCAATGTTGTATGTTGCTCTCAGTGCAGGAGTGAAATGAGCAACATACTGAACAGCAAATTTACCTAGGAGCATCAAAGAAAACTGCATCCAGGAGGTGGCATTTACACTGGGTTTTCACATTGGAAAGAGTTGGAGGGTCACAGATCCGAAGGGGCCCTGGGGGTTAAAAATGGAGGGGGAAGAGACATGAGCAGGCATGTGCTGCTGGACACATGGGTTGCCTGAGAAAATGAGAATGATTGGGTCAGCAAGATCAGTTGGTTTTGAGCTGGATATCCTTTCATAGAGTTCGACACAAGAATGTGATAGGAAACCCCATTTTGTCTGAGTCTTGGCTAAAAATGAACCAGAAGGGAAAAGTTCCTAGTTCCTACTTATTGTCTCCTCTGTCATTGCTACATCCTACATGGTTGTATTTCAGTCAGTAGCCTTATTTTCCTCCCTTCATCCCTTTTTAAGTCAACCCTTTCCTTATCTGTCTGCTCACATGAAATTATCAAGCATTTTTAAAAATGAAGTTAATCTTGAAAAAATTTGAATGAACAGATATATTGTAATTATGGCCAAATACTCATCTACATTAACCTATGGTTACAAAGTTCACATCACCTGAGATGATGACATTGAAAGTACTTTCCAAAATCTATTGCAGAATATACTAATTCTCTAACTTCTATGTTCTGTGTTTTTCTGTGTGCTTGTTTATTGAAGGAAGAACTATCACCTGCCAACTATGATAGGTATCTTTTTTATGAGAAGAATAATAAGAATAAAATAAGGCAGGAAAAAGATAGTAATAAGTTATTTATACCAAGTGTTTCTTTGGATCAAATATATGACAAAAGGAATGAGGTTAACCGGGCGTGGTGGCGCACGCCTTTAATCCCAGCACTCGGGTGGCTGAGGTAGGAGGAGCGTTGTGAGTTCCAGGCCAGCTTGGGCTACAACGCGAGCCCAAGGCTGGCCTGAGCTACACAGTGCGACCCTGACTCAAAAAACCAGGGCCGGGAGTTTGGCTCAGTGACTTAAGCGCCTGTCTGACAGGTTTGAGGTTGTGAGTTCAATCCCCGGTGCCGCAAAAAAAAAAAAAAAAAAGAAAGGAATGATGTTATCTACCATGTCATTATGATGTAATAATTTCAAGACAATAAGATAGTAAAAGTATTCTCATACTTACTTTGTTGAAAATATTTCTCAGGGTCAAAAAACAAGAAAAATAGAAGAATTTATTCCCACAAGGTATAAAGACACATCTTTTCATGTGTGATCTATTTTTTCCAATTCACCTAAGTGCCAGTGAATCTGTAGAGTAAGGAAGAGACAGAGACAACATAAATGCAGATTTTCATACATAAGCCATACCTGAAAGTAGCTAATATGGGGTCATAAAACAATGGTCCTTGCTAGAAGTGCTTGGAAATTCTAATAATAATCATTAAAATAGTAACAGAAGACAAAAAGTATAATAAATAAGAGTTTTTAAAAGACACCACTAACTTTGAATTATGATTCTAGGGCATATTTTAAAATGTAATTTACCCTTTTATCATTGCATAGGGCAGAAAAGAACATGGGTTGTTTTTCATTTTTGCTTTATTGTTATATTCATAATGATAATTGTTTTAAACAAGGCATCTTACTATGTCTTTCTACAGAAGAAACAGACCAAACCACCCAAAAGCTCTTCACAACTAAGATTCCACAAACAACTGAATTGGCAAAGACAACTCAGGGTAATACTATTTCTTCGCCTCTGGAGAATGACTTCTCTTATTTGCTTTAAGAAACTTTCTTTTCAAAAAAAACTTTTCTCATCACAGTGAGTTACTTAACTTTTTTCATTTTAAAAGTGAAGGACATCAGCTAAACCTGAATACTTACCTGAGTATCAGTTGAATTCAGGCAGGATGAGTTCTTTAGCTACAGTTTTGCTTTTCAATGTATTGTCTACTGGATGCTGATAACTAGTAATAAAAACTCTCTTTTTTATCTCTTGCTTAACCTTCATGTGTCTCATTTTCCACATGTGATAAATAGGGGAGAACCTTTACCGCTTTCTCCTTCCCTGCCTAGGTCCTCCCCTCCCCACTTCATCTCCATTTCTCCATCTGTCCCATTTCATCCCCTTGATGAAGCTCATTTATGTTGTGGCCTGAAAAAAGAATCTATTGACAAGAACAAAATCATATTTTAATGGTGACAGTATTTGAATATCCAAAAAGGTATTTTCCTCTAATGTCTTGCTATTTCTTCTCCGTGATTACCTACTCTGAGAAAAATGTACTCACCTACACAAAGCTCTATCTTGTCTTCATGCTCTCAGAAATCTTTTCCATTTTGTATTTTCCTATTGCACTTGTATTATATCCAGCTGTAAATATCTAATACTTTAGTGTTATTGTTGTTGTTATTTTCATGATTCCTTTTGCCCTTCCTTACTAAATGATAGAAAATGAAAAACAAAGCAAAAACAAACATAAACTTTTTAAGGAGTTGGAAGATAAGTAAGCTTACCCATTATCAGTTCTAACGTGAAGGGGAAAGTTGGTGGATGACATTTAAATTAAGAGGAAATGATAGTAATAAAAGCAATCTATTTTTGAAGTTTGTACTTAGACAATATTTATCCTAAACAAAAGGAACTGATTAGGACAGTGGACAGAACAGTTTCTTTAAATTTTATAAATCTTTTCTTGTTTGATGGTTTAACTTTTTACTAATTTTTCATTTCATTATTTATTAATATTTCCCTCAACTGTTTATTTTTTCATAAATGTACACAGCAGTCAGAAGCATAATGTCAGCTCTCTCACATCCCCGTTTTCATCTTTTACAATGAACAACAGATGATCTGTTGTGTTACATCCACACCCCATCTTTTTTCCAATATTTTGGCAAATCTTTTTAACATTTCACTTAATAGAAGATAGCTGCTCTCTCATGACCACTGTTTTGTGCAAAAACAGAATAAGTAAAGATATTCAGATCAGGCTGTGTTGCCAATTTTTAAAAAACAGTCTATCAGCTTTTGAAAGTTTCATGAATTCCAGAATCAAAGATTAAACATCGTAAGCCTGCTTTTTCCTTTGTTTTGCTTTTTCTTAAATAGGGATGTTGATATTGTGTTATCATTCCAATGGATATACAATTTTTGTCAAATTCCTTCTAAAGCATTTTTATTACATGTGAGTTTAACAATTTATTTGGTATCTATGAAGAATGTGATATTATTATATAATCTATCTTTACACATTTATATAATGAATTATATTTTACTTTTATTCTCACATACTAAGGATTCTTAGATTGAACCTCAACTGTGCTATCCTAGGATTCATACTTATCTGGTTTTGTGGCCAGAATCATCAGGGTGGGCTCACCAGGAATCCATTTTCAGAGACAACGAAGAACAACTAAAAACGAGTCCATCTCCAAGTATACAAGAGCGTTCTCTAACTGGCCCATCCCAAAAAACCTGTGAGAGTAGAGCATCAGATTTCTTTCTAGCATCAATACCTCTTTCACTCTGATTATAACCCCCGGAAAGAATCAAGATAAACCTCTGCCAAATTTCAGGATACCTCAGCTGTTGTTGTCTTGCAGTGTGGCAAAATCCTGCTCATCATAGTCCTCTTATTGGAAGCTTATGAATGAGTTCCATTAGAACGTATTTCACAGGTATATTTTGTTTTTTAAGCTGGGTAGGCAAAGCATTGCTGATTTATAGTGATATGAATACGCACTCCAGATGTGAACAAAATCGTCAAAATGATGTAATCTACATACATAATTTGCAAAACCATTTTTCCAGTCTCAGCTAAAACTTCCATTAAAAAAAACTGCTTGCAAAAAGCAGCATCTGGTATGAAGGGAACAGAAAAGAGCTAAAGCAGAGTGAACAAATTGCGAGGTGAAAACACATGCTAAAAACCTGAAAAGTAGGCAGATTTTACCAACTTTGCCTGCTTAAAATGTTTATCTGTTTATTTGTTAAGATCTCTTTAAGACTTCTTTGTGCAGAGCCTGGATAACAGGAGCAGAGACTAAGGAAGAGGTGCTTGGGTCTCAGGGCTTAATTCTCACTCTTTGCTCATGTTTCCTTGATGGCGGTGCATCACACATCACGTTCTCTCATTCCTGTGCACAGCACATTCTGGAAGACATTGAATGTACATTGCTTTCAGAGTTCATGAGTAAAGGTAGTTCAATAGAAACTGCTGTTGCTAATTTTCTTGCGTACTAAAAAACTTTATTTCTCTTTTGGCCTCAAAGTTTGTTTGTCTTCTTTGGGAAAAAATGCTTAACAGTGATTCCTTACTGAGAGATGTGAATGGATGGATGGGTGGACACATGAATGTCTTATATATTGATCACATTAAACAACCTTCTGGTAAAATCAGTGCACTTGAAAAACATGGAATGAATTAGGGACTGATCCTTAGCACAATCACAAATGACCTACCTCATTCTATATACATCTTTGATTTTCCTTCATGAATGCATTCATTTATTTTATATTCCATGGCATATATAATGAGTACTTTGAGATTTCAGAACACTTTATTTCCTTCCAAAGTCTATGAGTTGTTGATTCTTAGGGTGGTAAGTCTCCATTCAGTGAATTTTGGAGTATAAACTATTAAATATAAAGTGTTTCTTCTATTTCAGCACCACATAGACTGTACACTACTCCTGTGAGGCCCAGAGTACATGACAAACTGCACATTAGACCTGGTAAATTGTTTCTCTTTCTCTGATAATCTAAATAGTCACAGGTTGGGGTGATATAAAATGGATTTAAACAGTCAAGTTCACCAAAGGAGATACATAGGAGATATAGGAAAAGACATGCAGAATCTCTAATCCTTGTAGTTAGAGAGGTACTAATGAATCCACGAAAATGATAGAATTTAAGGTTTTTCATGAGTGATCAGATTTGGAGAGCCCTATGGAACTTTATTGATATAAAAATATTTTTAAAATAGTATTTGCTCATAAATCACACACCTTCAACTTTCCATGACAATTTCAAGTGTTATTTCTCTGTTCAGAAAACACTGTTTCTTCTCAGCATAAAAGTTTCTTAAAGGGTGAACATGTTTACTTTATTCTTTCAAAGAATAAAAAAATTATAAATTGTAAATAGTCAAAATAAAGTCACAGCTATATATTAGGAAATTTTTTAAACTTACTAACTTCTCCAAAGCTACTGGGATTTTTCCTTCATAAAGTTTTTTAAGGAAAAGTTAACTTGGAGGAGTTGACTTAGAGAAGTTGATTCAGCCCATGCAAACAGCTTCTATGATAAAGTACAAATTGGACCAAAGATGTCTCCCATCCTTTTTCATTGTGATTCTAGAGCCTTCCTAAAGTTTTAACCGATCAAACTCACTTATAAAGGAATGATCTTGGTAAATGTATCTCGCTCAAGGTATGTGAGAGAAAGAACGAATAATTTTTATATTACTTCTTGTATAGAGAGTCTATATTTTGGCCATAGTCCTCCAGCTCCTAATGGTAATTAGGCGCAGATATTCTTCATAAACAAACATTTCTCCATAGGACTTTTGTGTCACAGTAACTGTTGAGACTTCAATATGTGGCTGGTTAATCATTTCCACAAAATAAGGAAAGATTAAAGATAATGTTGACAATGACTGAGCGTTTGCTAACTGGTCTCTCAGGTACAGTTGAGGAAACTGAGGTGCTGAGAGCAAACAGGAAAGGGACTCAAAGGCAAGCAGTCTGGCTCCAGAACTTGCTCATAAAGGCAAATGATACTCCATGCGCCTCCTTAAAGATACTTCTAAGTGACTATGACATAGGTGACCTTTTTTTTTTTTTTTTTTTTTTGGTTCTGTGAATCAAACTCACAACCTTGTACAGGCAGGCACTGTGCCACTGAGTTATGTCCCTGGCAACATAGGTGACTTCTTAAAGCTTTGGTAGTATATAGCATTCTACAGAGAAGGAGAGAGATTCGGATGTTTTCATCACTGTTCGGTGTTCGAAATGATGTCTGCAAGGGCTATTATAATAAAATATCTGTCCCTAGGACTCCTCCAAAAGGACCACAAACATATGAGTTATAAATTCAGGTGTTGACAGTACATATACTTCATGTTTTAATTTTTCATTAAGCATAGCTAGTCCTGACCTTTCTTTAGTTCTGTTTTGGAATGTATATAATACTGATAAATGAAGCAAGATAAATATTCCCCATTTAGACTTATAAGGTTTTTTTGCCAGTTATTTTTTCAAGTCAAATATTGAAGCTCAGTGACTGTCTCAGTAAAAATGTAGGTCCCTGTTTTCAGACTCAAGTCTGCGATTCTTTATACCAGTTTGTGGTTTCTATATTCTAAACAATGCTCTTTAGTAAAACATAATTTTCTTATTGCCTTGTTAAATCACTTGCAATTCTTCATGAAACTGGTTGTCTTTACTTGGTGGCAAACTTTTAACAAAAATGTTTAAACTAAATTCCCATTTTTTGTAGCTCTGAATAGGACAACTACAAAACCTATTAGACCCAAACCCAGTGGGATACCCAGCAGGAATGGAGTGGGAACAGGTAATCCAAATTTATTTCCTTTTGGTCTTGTCAAAACTATAAAAGTTAGTTATTCACATATAATTTTGTTAAATTTATACTTCAATTTTTCTTACTAGTTTTGAAATTCTTCATAAAACTGGAACTGAAAGTTAGAATTCATTCTCAAATCAAAACATCAAGTGTCTCTGACATACTGGAAAATAATTTTTCACTTTTCTAAACCCAGTCCACTAGATTAGGTGACATATAATAGTCTTACTTCTTAGCATGAATCCTGATTAAATATAAATTATTGAATGAATATAATAAAAATAGATACGTTCCCTAATTTCAGAACACTTTCTCTTTGTGAGCTGATCTTTGAGATTCTGATTATCTGGTTCTCAAAATTGTAATTTTTATCAAAAAAAATTGTAATTTTTCACAAAGACTTGCAGGTGCCATAATTTTCTTAAAGACTTGCATGTGTCAATGGCCTGGTATATAGAATTGAAATAAGAAGCATATTTAATCAGCACAATTAGCAAATGGTCATCCTGGTTGAAGCCATATTAGTGTTTACAAATCATTCAGCTTAAATAAATGGCATGCTCCTTATTTGGTCAGATTTATAAGACTAGGCATCACTTCAGGTAATTAAAACACTAATCTGATAAAAGTTCTAATTCCTAATTTTCTCAATGGGTAAATGGTAAAACTTACATGCCTTAACATGGAATTCTATCATTCCCTTGAAATATTGTATTAGTATAAATCTTAACTTGCTTACGTAAATGAAAACATGAAGACTAGAATTTATTTAATTCTTATATATTCAGTTGAAGCTTGATGGTCCCATAATGAGAAAGAGGTGTACCGCCTGATTTTGTTCAAAAATCATTTAGACTTTAGAATTTTTTGTACTTTTACTTGATTATTACAGTATTTGAAATTCTAGGAACTTACTTCTCTTCAAATAATGAGGCCCATACTCTTCAAATAATGAGACCCATATTATAAATTCCTAAATCATGAAAAACAGGAAAGTATTCCGTATCTATTTATGCCAACTATTCTTTTTATTCTTCCCAACTATAAGATTAGGCAGTGCATGTTTTCTCAGGACAAAAACAATCTGAACCTAGGAAAGACTGTCTTCTCTCACATCCTTTTGGGAAGAAAGCAGGTACAAATTGTTTGGTATTAGAAAAATTCTTTGAAAGTTGCATAAATAGAAATAGAAAAAAATATTTAGATGTTCACAAAGTAAATGAAAGAACAAGTAAAGTTGCTGTGATCACCCTTGAAAGTCATTAGCCTTAACAATCAAACGTTAATTCTTACTAGGAAAATGCATATTACTGTTTGAGGAAGAAACAGAGGACTACTATATTTTATCTTATCAACCATATAAACATTTTCCAAAGCCACCTGCATCATAAATTGGTATCTATTGCCACTGTGTTCATAAAAGCAACTTTCCAATAATAACTCATACAATGTAGCTCTGGAAGAATATGTCAGTGCTTCTGCAATTTAGTTAGTTATTGGTAGAAACAGGACTGGTGGGCAAATGTAGACAATGCAGAATTCAGAGTTTCCCCTTTTCTTGCTACTTTTTCATCTCTTACTGAAATTTCTTATACCTGTTCCCTATTCTTTTGTCCTTCCTTTGGGATGCTCTGTTAAGGGAGGGCTTTCAGTTCACTGGCAGTGAGTAAGGTCAACAGACCAGATGGTATCCAGTTGTCACCTCCTTTAGGATCAGTCTTAGCTATCTCCTTGAATGGAGATGGGGCAATACACCTCTCTGTCTACTGCAGTAATGCATAATAACCCAATGGAATTTACTCCAGGGCTGCAAGATTCACTCCACATTCTGACTAATGTAATTCACAACAGAATAAAGGAGAAATACCATATGACCATCTGAAGGGATTAAATATCTATACAAAGTTCGAAATTCACTCATGATGGAAACTCAGGAATTTAGGAATAGATTTCTTCAATCTGATAAAGGTATCTATGGAAAGCCTACAGCTAACACCACACTTAAATATGAAGAATTGAATGCTTTTCTCCTAAGATTGAAAATATAACTACTTTTACCACTTCAATTAAATATAATAGCGGAGAGTTTGGTTAGCATAATAAGGCAATAAAAAAAGAAATTCCTCAAATCAGAAATCCTAAGTAATATGATTATCTACATAAGCACAATGTAAGGAAAATTTAATATTTCTCAGATATTATTCAGGGAATAATGATAAAGGAATCATGATTTCTAAAACCTATTCACTCCAGTTTATAGACTTATCTCAATCTGCCTTCTTTTTATTCTGCATAGTTTTGATCTGACTTGTTTACAGAACTGCAACTATTTGCAATTAGTTTATTTGTTTCTCTGATACAATTCTTCTATCTCATCCACATTCACTTATAGCTTCTATTGATTCTTAATCAGAAGCTTTTTTATGTCAATTCAGTCCATATTCAACTTTGACATTTTGCCTAGAATGTTTGTCTTTATTATCCATCTCACATACATTTTCCAAAAGCTCATGAGTAGCTAATTTAAAAAATTAGTTGATAAAGGAAGCGTGAGGTTCTGTAGGACTTATTACTCAGAATTGTAGACCACCAAATGTTCTCTTGGAAGAAATAAAAAAGAAGAAGAAAGAAAAAGATTCGAGATCTCAAGACTGAACCTTTGACTAGCAGAGTTTCGTTTTTCTTTTTTTTAATTTTTTAATAATCCCTTTAACCTCAGGAACCTTTTGAACAATATTTAGCCCAGATTTTTATTTCTTATTTCATAACATCATTGCAGATGTTTTCTCTGCATTATGAGTATCTCATACATATGTATGTAGTTTTTCCTTTATATCAAGTTTAGAAAGTAGCCTGCAAAGGTTAAAATTTTGTTTTCTTAATTTTAGTTTTTAAAATTTTATTTTATGGAAACAAGGTAAAACAAAATTTAATAACAAAATAGTAGGAGAGTAAGAATAATTACATTACATGTTGTTATCTTTAAAGTAGTTCCTGAGAGTACAAGATATGGGCATAAAAATTTCTCCAATTGATATTATTATCACAAACCTTGCTTTTTAATGAATTAAGAGACACTAATAGTATAACCGACTTGCATTTTTTTCCTTTTTCCCTACTGCCTTTCCCCTTTCACCCACGGTAGTTCCTTTTTTCCTTTTGAACAATTCTTTCCCCTTTCACAATATCTGTTGTACATTTTATACTTTATTTACTGTTTCAGTTTCTTACACCAGGGAGACAATATGATGTTTACACATGTGAGTCTGATTTATTTCACTTATGAGCATGGTCTCAAGTTGTATCGTTTTACCTATAAAAGTCTCCAGTTTATCCTTTGTAGCTCAGTTGTACTACATTGTATAAAAATACTACACCTTTTTTATCCATTCCTTGGTTGATGGGTATTTGGGTTGTCCAACATTTAGCTATTACAAATCATGCTGCTATATGCACATATATCACTATGGTATGATGTTTTTAATTCTTCTGGGAAGATATCCAGAAGGGGAAACCTGGGTCAAATAGGACCTCTAGTCTTATTAGTTTTTTGAGAAATATTCACACTGATTTCCACAGTGGTTGAACCAATCTATACTCCCACCAACAGTAAAGAAGGGTTCTTTTTTCCCACATCCCCTCCAGCATTTGTTATTGGTTGATTTCTTGATGATAGCTGATCTTTCTGGAGTGAGATGGAATCTCAGAATTGTTTTAATTAGCATCTCTCGAATGACAAGCAATGGTGAACATTTTTTCATACATTTATTTGCCATTTGTATTTCTTCATCTGAGAAGTGTGTATTCATCTCAGATGCCCATTTTTTGATTGGGTCTTTGCATTTAGGGGGTGTCTGATTTTTTAAAATTCTTTATGTGTTCTACATAAGAGTCCTTTTTCTGAGGGATCATTGGCTACAATTTTTTCCCACTCTGTGGGTTGTCTTTTCGGTCTGTCAGTTAAGATTTTAAATAGGTCATTTTCCCAGCATTCTGCTTCTCTATTTCCAGAGATGTAGCTTAGTTTAGTGATACGCTTCACACATTAGGATCTGCTAAATTGAATAGTTGTGACTCAGACAATATAGCCTATACTAGTGAAAATATTTATGGTTGATTTCTTACAGAAAAAGTTTGTCAGCCCCTGTGCTAGACATTCTCTCTTGACTTTCTCTCTGAAGATAGAAGATGTTGATCTATTTACCTTTTTTCCATGCAACCAACATTTATTAAAGGCCCATTATATGACAGGCAAATTGTAATTCTGAAACTATCTTGTCAGATATTAATTGACAATAGTGTCAAATACTCAAACCTCAGATTCTTTTTTTGTAAATCCTAATGAGAAAACCACACTTTACTTCCCCCACATGAAGTGTGCTTCACAATGAGAACCCAGACTCCTCGGGGTGAGGAATGTGTTTTTCTGGGCTGTGACTAAATCTTTCAGGCTGCTGGCTCATTGCTCTTGAAATTTTAGCCAGCTGCTAAGATTTGAAGATTTGAAGGGTCCAGAGACCAGGCATCCACATCCATAAATATTATACCTTTTGGATACGGAAAATAGAGTTTCTAATACATCTGAAAATTGATTCCCAATTTACCATGTTTGTTTGCAAAGTTTTCATTACTATGGTGAAAAATACACAAATCACTACTTCTTTCTGGACAATAAATTGCTAGGTGGCAAACTATGTAAATCCAGAAATTTTTGGAGAACTCCCATATGGCAGTTGGTGGCTCATGCTGAGGAGTAAGGCTTGATGCTTTCAGAACTCGCTCTGCCCTTCAGAAGATGCATCCATTAATCCTGCCTGAGGGAAAAAGAATTCAGGTCACAGCTTGGGCCAGACGGTTTGCTGGGTGCCAATTCCTGTAGATACATTTTCTGCAGTGTCTCGCCTACTGGCTTCCTTCTTTCTCCTCCCATTCCCACTCCGTGTGTCTCTGGCTCTCAATTGCTCATTGGCCCTCACTTGCTTTGGCTCTCATTTAACTCGGGTCAACACAAGTTCACTGGTCTATCCGGAAGTGGAACTCAGTATCCGGTTTCCAGCTCTCTATACTGAGATGCACAGCTGCCTTTCGTAGGACCCTTTCCAGTGCGGTTACTACCACCAGCTTCTTTCCATCTGTAAAGGCTGGAAAAAGTCCAGTTAGCATCTGATACACTGTTGACTTGGGTGCTTACATCTAAGAATTATAACATTAAGATTCTTCTGTTTTCAACTACACAAAAAATAACTTTTAAAGAAAAATTCCTCTCTCTCGTCTCTTTCCCTATGCCCCATTTTCTCATTCTCTTTCTCTCTCATGTTCAAGACCAAACACAGGGCCGTGCACATGCTACTCAACCATCCCACCAATCAGCTACATCACCAACCTAGTTTCTTTCTTGACTAGGAAAGAGGCCAGAAGAATTTATGTCTTTGGTCTTATTCATCCAGTAACCCTGTAGAGCTTTGGATCCTGTATCTTCAACTCACTTGTGCCTTTGGACTCTCACCCTACAGCTTGGTTAACCTGCATGTGCTTGGTCAGACACTGCTGAAGTCCTGTTTTCTGAGTCCCACACAGCAGTGGCAGGAAAGAATAACAGCTGATATTCAGCCAAGGTTATTTAACCCTCATTCAGTGATTGTCATCTCAAACAACCCAAAAGACACAGAATAGGGCTTTCAGGTTGCATTCACTTAAGAGTCTTTGAGATGAGCAAGAGAAAAAAAGGAAATGACAGGAAGACAAGCCTCTTGAGAAAGAGGCTTTGAAGACAGGAAGGAATATATGATTCTGAATCTCACCACTTCCTAGATATAAGATGTTGGGCAGTTTGCCTAATCCCCATGCCTTGGGCCTTTCCTCACCTTTGGCCCTGGATGTTGTTATCTCTCACACAGGAGGATGGCAGTCTCCCAACAGACAATTAATATATAAAGTATTTGACCCACAGTATTGGGTCAAAATATTTGGAGAACCATGAAACAGGATCTACTCAAGACATACCCAGTATTGACCTTTCAGGATATTTATTTATTTATTTATTTATTTATTTATTTTTACGATTGAGGAAAAGAGGCATCTCAAACCCCACCAAACTATGTTATTCTGGTGGCACAAAAAGAAATATTTTCCATTCCTCTATCCCATTTACACAGTAACCACTCAAATGGGCCATTTCCTTCACACCATTACCACTGACAGTGGAGCAAGGGAAAATTAATGAGCCATTCATTTCCTCCATGCTGGTGGAGTTAGCCACAAAATAGTTGTGGGCTCCAGAAACTTTTCCTACCACAAATAAGCAACATTTGATTCATGGTTCCATATAAACATTTGCCATAATTTTATATACTCTTTTTTATTCAAGCAGCAGATTGTGGTTTACCATATTAAATTCACTCCCAAATTTCACAATTAAATGCAGAAATGTCATCTCACTTTTGGCAGACAAAGCTGCTGCTATATATTTAATCATTACATCTAATGTCCCTAAAAAGTTTCCTGGAACACAGAGAAGATTCAAAACATGATTGTTATCATTGTTAGTATGGTTGTTAATATACTAACTAGTATATTGAATGTTAGGTAAATAATTCTATTTTTAATGTACTAATTACTGGTCCTCAGAGTATGGATTCTTTTTTAGGATGAGCCATTATATATGAAGTGATATTTACTATTTAGGTGCTTAAAAATATCTGCTTCTAAGGCAGTCATAGTGGTGTATGTCCATAATCCCACTACTCCGGTAGGCTGAGGTAAAAAGATACAAATTCAGACCCGGCTGAGGCAACTTAGTGACTCAGCAAAATTCAGTTGCAAAATAAAAAACAAAAAAGGCTGAGGATGTAGTTTGGTGCAGTGGCAGTGGGTTCAAATCCCAGTCCTGAAAAACAAAAAGTCTGTCTCTATTTTTCTTTTTTTTAATCATTTTTTGGTGCCAGGTGTCAAACTCATGACCTCGCACTTGCTAGGCAGGTACTGTGCTACTGAGCTATATCCCCAGCCCTCTATTTTTCTTTAACAAGGATTGTCTGTTGGAAGATTGTTTTATAATGTAAAAGAATAATAATGAAAAACTAAGATGAAAAGCACATTGATTCCCCCATCCTAGGGAAGTTACCAAATTCCAAGCCTGCATTTTTAGGTAAATGACCAAATAATAACCATCATATTGTGTTTGACGGACTTAAGAGACAAAAATATCACACAAAACAATTTTTAACTCAGTTTGTCCCAAATAACAATTTGGAGTTCTAAATATGTTCATTACTAATTTACAAATTCCAAAGGTGAAACAGCCTGATTTCAAGGTCTGCCCAGGAATATTTTTTAAAATTAATTTCATTGGTACATTTTAGACGTACGTAATTATCATATTCATCATAAGGATTTTGTACCTGTACATAATATAACTTGGTTCTTCTTTTTCCCCCAATTCTTTCCCATCTCTTCAAACCCTATTTCTGTCCTTATTTATAAAAGCATTGTTTCCATTTTTCCTTCTATTCTTTCTTTTCCTTTCTATCCATTCCCCTTGCCCCTTCATTTCCCTTCTCATTTGAACATTTTCTTCCTGTTTTCCAATATCTATTATACATTTTTGTCTTTATTTACGCTTCCATTTTCTCACACCAGAGAAACAATGTGATACTTAAGCATGTGTGTCCGATTTATTTTACTTAAGAAGGTGTATCCATATACCTAGAAATGTTTCAAGTTTATCTTTCATTATGGCAGAGTAGTACTCCATTGTATATATTTTTAAAACCCTCATCTTCTTTATCCATTCCTCCATTGATAGACGTTTGGGCTGTTTCCAAGATTTCACTATTACAAATGGAGCTGCCATAAACATGGGTGTGCATATATTGCTGTGATATGATGCTTTTAATTCTTTTGGGAAGATACCTAAAAGGAGAATAGATAGATCAAATGGAACCCCTAGTTTTAATTTTTTGATGCATCTCCATTCCAATTTCCAAAGCAGTTACACCAATCTATACTCCCACCAACAGTGGAAAAGAGTTCTTTTTTCCCTACAGACTTGCCAGCATTTGTTATTGGTTGATTTCTTGATAATAGCCATTCTTTCTGGAGTGAGATGGAGTGTCAGTGTTGTTTCAGTTTATATTTCTCAAATGACCAGTGATGTTGAACATTTTTCCATATATTTATTGACTGTATTTCTTTATCTGAGAAATGTTTATTCATCTCAGATGCCCATTTTTGGATTTTGTCTTTCAGTTTGGGAGGGTTGTCTGATTTTTTTTAGTTCTTTATATATTCTAGTTATTAGTCCTTTGAAGAACATCCAACAAAAGATTTTTTCCCACTCTGTGGGTCTTTTCACTCTGTTGGTGATCTCTTTTGCTGTCCAAAAGATTTTTAAGAAGATGAGACTCTAGTTGTTGATTCTTTGTAATGTTTCCTATGTGAGCTGGGTTTTGTTCATAAAGTCTTTGCCTACACTTATGTCTTTAAGAGCTCTAACTATTCTCTCCCAACAGATTTAGTGTTTCTGTTTTAATATTTAGATCTTTGATCCATTTCAATTTTAGTTTAGTACATTGTGGGAGATATGGGTCTAGTTTTAGTCTGTGGCATCTGGAAAGTCAGTTTTTCCAACACCATTTATTGAAGAAATGATCTTTCTTCCAGCGAACATGTTTGGTCTCTTTGTCAAACATAAGGTGGCTGTGTTTGAAGTTGCTTCTGCATCTTCTAATCTGTTGCACTGATCTGTGTTTTCTTTTTCCAGTTGCATGCTGTTTTTTGTTTTGTTTTGTTTTTTTCTTGTTGTTGTTGTTGTTGTTGTTTTTATCACGTTAGCTTTGTAGTACAATTTCAAGTCAGGGATTGTGATGTCCCTTGCCTTGCCTTTGTTGCCCAAGACTGCTTTCACTATTCTCTTCTGGTTGCAAATAAATTGTAAGATCGTTTTCTGTAGTTCTGTGAGGTATGCTGTTGATATTCTGTTTGGAACTGAATTAAATCTGTGCAATAATTTTGGAAGTATGGCCATTTTCAATGTACTGGTTCTGCCTATTCAAGAACAAGGGGTATCATTTTATTTTCTGATATTCTCTTTGATCTCCTTTATAGGTTACTATAGTTTTCATGCATATCCTTTGTTGGATTGATTCCTACACATTTCATTTTTTGTCCTATTGTAAAAGTATGGTTTCCCTAATTTCTCCTTCAGTGAGTTTGTTATTTGTGTATAGGAAGGCTATTGTTTTTTGAATGTTGACTTTCTATCCAAGTCTTTTTTTTGCCCTGGAATACTTTTAAAGTCAATTCATTAAGTGTAAACCCAAACACATTGCAATTTTAAAGTTTTTATGGGCATGGAGGAAGTTGGAGGAATTTTTTAAAACTACAAAGTATACACACAAATATTGGCAAAAAGCAGACATTTAGCCAAAGATGAAATTCTGCCTGGCAAGGTGATACTGCCCAGTAAGGTGGTACAGTATGAGGGTCATGGAGAATTGTGACAAACTAACAACCCATAATCCAATGCTATCTCCATGGAGATAATATAGCCAATGAGTATAGGGTTTTGAATTTTTTATGTACCCAGTTGAAAGCCAATTAAATTATCTTAGCCAAAAAACACCAGTATCCCTGCTCTGGCCAGAATGCATATTGTCACTGACTACCAAGTTCTAATGAAGAATTTAGTTCATTTTTGCTATATATTTATTCTCTTTCATTATCTCTACTCATAGGGACCAAGCAAGTACCTAAGCCATCTGGCACTGGCAGAAATGTGTCAGTGGACTCTACCCAATCCACAAAGAGACCAGGTAAGGGACAGAATGCTGACTCCCCTACTGTAACCCAGGTTTGAAACTTGTACAGTAATGTGTTGCAGCAAAAATAACAACATCCACCTCAACATGTCAGAGCCATGTTAACAGTATATCCGTATTATGAGAGAAATATTCCAAAATATTATCTTTAGGGGAATTAAAAGTCTTTGTGCACAAATTAAATATTAACCACTCCAAGTGGGGTGTTTGTTTAATAGTTATTTTCTATAAAGTTCTGTTACCATGGGTTCAAATTTTTATCATTTAAGTTTTGGTCTTATGTGGTTTATTACACTATCCTTCTGCTGGAAATGATCTATGATTTAAGAGTATGCTATGTGAAATAGGTAAAATTATGATGCTAGCAGTTTTCAGAGCACCTTTGGATTTTCAAAGGATGCTGAGATCTACTCTTTTGCACTAATGCCTCTATCACCATTCTTCCCCTTTTCCATCTTCCCCTCCTTTTCCCTTTCTCTCCCTCTTTGTCTTCCTAGTACCCTGGAACTCCTTAAAGCCATGAGACATTTTCCTCTATTGACAATTATTTAAAAACAACTTTAAATAATGCAAAAAAGCAAGGCTTTTGAGTTATAACACAAGCCTTAAAATGCATGTTAAACACCTTTAGCCTTGCCAAACTTTGTGCAAAGTAGATAAGTTTGTGCAAATTATTAAAAGGTCCATCTTTCCCCTGTCCTTCAGGCAGACCAGTTAGAAAAAAAAATGTGCCTTCCTCTGGGCTGGCAGACTTGCCCAGAGCTTTTGGGTGAATGAGCAGAACGGGTGCTGCACTTTGGTTCCCACTCATGACCTCTGGCCCGGAGTCCTGTTGTAGGCCGTGCACAAGCACCGCGAGTGGCTCCTAGGGACCCTGCTCTCCACAAGCACCAAATTCTTGTTGCTGCCCTCTGGGCAACTTTTGTATAATCATTTGAGAGGTTCTGAAGGTGTTTGTTTAACTACATAATAATAAAGCTAAATGATAAGGTTAGACACATACAAAGAGAGAAATCCTATGCTTAAAAATTCAAAGCTAGAATGACGTAAAAGTTATAGTCTCAAAATCAAAAGCAGTTGGGAATAATGTAGTTCATAAATGTTAACCTACACAGGAAATTTAAAATGTTAAACTCTATATATGTAAATAGCCTTTCAAAAGGGAGATATATATTTGCATCTGTAATCACAGAATATGTTTTACGTAAACTGATATGCTTCATTGGTAGATGACCAGCTTTAATTTACAACAGTATCAGCATATTCACTTATACAGACTTTTGTATAAAATCTAGTCTGTCATCAACTTCTACCTATCAAAGTTTACTTTTTAAGAAAAACTGTAATTTTTGTATAATAAATGTTTATGACGGATTTACCTATAAGATAATCTTTTAGCTATAATCCCAGGAACTCGCCGCCCACCTGTGCCACCTCGACCTGTACCCCCACGAAGAAAACCTTTACCACCAAATAATGTCACTGGCAAGCCAGGAAGCTCAGGTATGTCCACCTCCATTATTTCAGGTTTGCTAGCCATGATTTCTAATTTTCAAACCCTTCCTGATATGCTAGATAAGCCACTGATGTGTGTGGCACATGCTTGTGTAGGCCCCAAAGACTGGACATTATAAATTACAAATTTGTGGATTTATACCCTGACTCTGGATAGGTAGAGGGAAGGAAACCATCCCTCTGCATCTAAGATAGCTTGCTTCTTAGATATTTGCTTGCTTAGAACCTAGATAAAAGATGACTCTAGCTCTTTAAGTAGATTCTGTTGGAGGATGAGATAATATATATTACAAAGCCCCTAGAGATAATTGAAAATTTAATGCCTTCTCATTGTCTTACAATTTTGTCACCTTGGATAAAGTCCTACATACCTCACCCAAAGTTTCCCTAGGCTTTATGCCAACCCCAGCATTGTGGTGCTTCTTAAGAGAAGAATTAGGACTAAACTATTGAGGCAATTGAGCAGGTCTAGCCCATGTAACCAGCCATGCATCTGTCTTAGGAGTTGAGCTACTTCTCACCTCCATGCCTGAGTAAAAATTGCTCCTCCACATAGCATGAATCCCCTAGACCTTGGCAGAGTCAGCAAGACTCACACATAAGCCCTCCTCTAGCTCCCCACAGAAGCTTTGGCATTTCTTCTCTATGTGATCTTGATACATACCTCTGTTAGAGCAAACAGCAAATTGTATTATACCTGTTTGTTTGTGTACTTGTCTTCCTCTTAGACCAAGTTGTCTTAGTCACTTTCTCATCGATGAGACACAATACCCAATACCACAACCTCAAAAGGAGAGGTTTATTCTGGTTTATGGTTACAGGCCATGGTCAGTTGCCTCTAGAGCAGAAACACCATGGCAGAGGGGCATAGTGGAGGAAAGCTGCTCATGTCATAGCTACTGAGAGAGAGAGAGAGAGAGAGAGAGAGAGAGAGAGAGAAACAAAGAGAGAGAGAGAGACCTTTTTATGTCACATGCCCAGAAACCCATCTTTAACTAGGCCCTACTTCCTAACAGTGTACACAACTACTGATTTCACCAGTAGATGAATCTACCCATAGGTACATTGCCCCTATGGTCCAACCAACTTCCTATAGCCCCATCTCTGAGCACATGAGGCCTGAGGGGACAGAGCACCCAGATCTAAACTGCAACACAAGCTCTGTGATGCTAGTCTCTGAATTTCCAGAACCAAACCCAGCACTTAGCACATAGAGAATATCTGGTAAGTAATGACTGGATGAATAAATGAATGGGATTAAGAGTCAGTGAAAAATGATCTAGTTAAAAGTGAAACTCTACTATATTTTTTATTAAGGGTTTTTTTTTCCCTGAGACTGCCAATAAATCACAACACGTTCCCTATTGTTTTTGTTTTGTTTTGTTTTGTTTTGTTTTTGTCTCCTCAAATCTCTACTTCCTAAATATTTGGTAGGTGAAATCAGAATAAAAGTATAAAAGACAGCTGTAAAAGATGAAACTGTTGAGGGTTTGTGTGAAGGAGAATGGCTATCATTCCTGTGTCAGGATATAAAGAAGCCATAGTGATGGTGAAGCTTTTTTAAAGTGCCGTGAACTGTAGATGATTTTCCTAAATGTCTGGCAGGGGAGTCAGCCTCTCATTCATGCACCTAGTGCCTGTCTGAGTGAAGGCCCAATGACATGTCCTCATGAGAAGACCAGGTTTTACTGAGTAGTTGTAACAGGAGGCAGCTGAAATATGAATGCCAGCTGCCTTAGGTCAGGCTGGTTGAGTCACAGACTGAAAATAATGACTGGATGTGCCCATGAAAAGCCCAAGGGACTGCCTTTGCAGAGTTTTCCTGGTTAGGTCAGATATCCTCCGCTGCAGTTCAATTAAATCCAATCTCTTTGCTCTAAACACTTAGAATCCGTAGACCTTGGGGTAGATCCAGTTTTAGAGAAGTACACTAGAAGTAATTTTGGAGTGGAAGAATAACGGTAGCACTTCTCTGAGCACAGAACACATCATATGCCTACCACCTAGTTTCCAAGTCATGCCATTCCACCTCCTTGATGTTTCTCATGTCTAACTTCTTCCATCTACTTTTACTGCTTCTGCTGTGATTCACCTTTTTTCTCTTGTCTATATAAGTACCTTAGTCTCTTGATCTCTCTCACTCGCCAAGGTTGCCCCCAAGTCATTCCTCTTCTTCTCATCTTATGACTTTCCTATTGAAAATATTTCCATAGATCCTTATTGCTTGAAAATAACTTCTAAACCCAAATTGTGCAAATTATTTGATAATCTGCCCTCCTCTGTTCTTCTCAGCTCTCACTGTACTCACTAGCACCTTTCTTCTCTCACCCCTTCAAATTAAATATGCCAAACTATTTCGACTTCCCTACATGGTTCTTACAGATATTTAAGGCTGAATAAAACCCTCATTCCTATCTTCTGATCACTTCTCCCTGATTGCATCATCCTGTATAAAGACATTCCTGCCCGCCCTAACACCTTCTATCTTTTCCCGTAGATGTAAATACTCCCTCTTCTTACTACTTATGACTTATCTAATTCTTCTGCAGTGTCCATGGTGTGTCAATAGCCATGGCTCACACATCTATCCCCATCAAGAGACAAGTTCTGTTCTCTCTCTAAGCCTAATAGTGCCAAGCTACACAGTTAGTGTTACTAAACATTTATTGAGTAAATAAATGGGAAACTAGGCAGTACTCCTATAAAGACTTACTACTTTGACTCTATATTACAGGAATAATTTCATCACACCGTGTATCTTCCCCACCCCAGAGGGCAACACTCAAACCTATCCTAACCACCTCAGAGATACCAGGAACAGATAAAAAGCAACCAACAGCTCCTGCATCTGGAGAAGAACTTGGTTAGTATATTAGTCCATTCTCATTGGATGCTTGGATATGAGAAACTAAAATATTTTATAGAAGAAATAGAGTCACAGTTCTGGATCTTTGGTTTTTCTTAATTTAATGATTAATTTGTGCCTTTTTAATTTTAAAAT
>RJWM01021262.1:0-35678 GCA_004363535.1 Dasyprocta punctata | reverse complement strand
GGGTGGCATCAGCTGTGTCTCCATGGATGCCGTCGGCTTGGAAACAGCACCGATGTGGCGCATTAACTGGCTTCTGTTGGGGTTTTCAGGGAGAGCCTGGAGTCGGTCTTCCTGGGCTCAAAGGCCTGCCTGGTCTTCCCGGCATTCCTGGCACCCCTGGAGAGAAAGGCAGCATTGGGGGACCCGGCGTTCCTGGGGAGCACGGAGCGATTGGTCCCCCTGGGCTTCAGGGCCTCAGAGGTGACTGCTGGGCTGCTTTGGGGCTGGGGCTGCGCAGTGTCCGCTGGGTGTGGCTGCTGTACACTGGGTGGGCACGGAGTGGAACGTGCGCCAGCTCCCCACTTACCCCCCACCCTTGTCTTCCAGGCGACCCTGGACCTCCTGGAGCACAGGGCCCCGTAGGCCCCCCTGGTGCTCCGGGACTCGGCCCCCCTGGAGCCATGGGCCCCCCTGGAGGACCAGGACTACCGGGGTCATCAGGTAATGTGACATTCCTGAGACTCGTCCCTTCGCTAGGGTACAGTGTGGTGGGAGGCCATGCTCCGTCCCAGAGGACCAGTGTGGTTTCCGAACTGAAAGGGGAGGAGTAAAGTCTAGTTTGTGAGAGGAGGGGGTCGTGTGCTGAAACAGAGCCCTGGATTTCAGTTCCTTCTCCACGAAGGTCAGCTTGTGCGTCACGTGGAGAGGTCCCCCCTTAGCGCACATCCGGGGACTTCCAGGCTTTCCTTGGTTTCTGCGCCACCTTTGCGCAAGAGGCTCTGAGCTGCCAGTGATTGAGACTCGCTAAGCACCCTTGGGCTGCCTTTGCCTTTGGGGTGAAAACCTTGGAATCCCGGAGGTCCATGGGGGGAGTGTGGAGCAGCAGAGGGGGGCCGGGGAGGGTGGCTGCAACTCTGGGTGCTGTCCACTGGTGGACCCGATGGCCCCAAACGCAGGACATCGTCTTGTCCCCCAGCAACAGCAGGCTCCCGGGCTTCCCCTGGAGAGCAGCAGGGGCACCCGCTGTAGACGGCCCCTGGGTCCTCTAACAGGCCTTCATGTCATCCACCCTAGGTCCTCCTGGAGTGAAAGGAGAGAAGGGCTTCCCTGGGTTCCCAGGACTGGACATGCCCGGCCCTAAAGGAGACAAAGGGGCCCAGGGACTTCCTGGCCTCACAGGACAGTCGGGGCTGCCTGGTCTTCCGGGACAGCAGGGCACCCCTGGACTCCCAGGGTTCCCAGGTAGGTGGCCCCCCCGAGACCTCCTGGCTTGGTGACGGGAACAGGCCTGCCCTCATGTTTTGATGAGCTCTGGCACTTCCTTCCGGTTCCATGAGGAGAGACAGTCACAGTTCTTCCTTCTGGCCACAGGTCCCAAGGGAGAAATGGGTGTCATGGGCACCCCCGGGCAGCCGGGCTCTCCAGGACCAGTGGGCGCCCCAGGATTTCCCGGTGAAAAAGGTAGGCCGCTGCCGTCCCCACAGCACCTCTGGTGTCGTGGGGGACGTGTGCACCGCCCTCAGTTCTGTTTCCTTTCCTGGGGAGCCGCCCTGCCAGTCAGAACCCGAGCCCCCCTGGGCACGGCTGGGGTGCCACCGAGGGCCAGGACCTGAGTCCTGAGCCAGAGAATCACACGCTGGGTCTCTTCTCAAGTCCTGATCCTGTTTCTTACCTTTTTAATTGAAATTGCACCAAAGTAGTTATTTTTAAAGGGAACTGAGACGTAAGAAAGGGAATGTGTTGAGTAGAGAGGAGCACGCCCCTTGTGTGACTCCGTCCGGAGAGGAGGGCTCTGTGAGCGGAGCGGATGGAGAGAGGCACCGGCTGTCTGACCCTCAGTCGCGCAGCGGGGGTCAGGGCCGCTAGCCAGGGAGGCGTTCTAGAAAGCCGCGTTCTCAGGTTTCTGTCCAATCCCGGGGTCAGTTTCTCCTGTGTGACCGGCTGCTTGCCACCTGATGTCACTTCTGGGACGCGTGATGGGTTTTCTCCCTCATGGTTCGCTCCAAGGAGCCGCAGGGAGGGACGATGGCGGCACAGGGGCTCACGGGTCCTTCCCCCCCTCCACAGGGGACCACGGCTTCCCAGGCTCTTCGGGACCCAGGGGAGACCCTGGCTTCAAAGGTGAAAAAGGTGACATCGGACTCCCCGGCAAGCCGGGGTCCATGGATCCAGTGGACATGGGCAGCATGAAGGGACAGAAGGGAGACCAGGGAGAGAAAGGTGCGTGGCGGCCGGGAGGATGCAGCTGGCTTCCCCGAGCCGGGGCCGCATAGCCCTGCGCGTCCGCAGCCGTCCGCCCGACAGCAGGGCGTCCTGACTCTGTCTCCCTGGGTCGTGCAGGACAAATTGGACCCACTGGTGACAAAGGATCCCGAGGTGACCCTGGGACCCCCGGCGTGCCCGGCAAGGACGGGCAGGCAGGGCACCCTGGACAGCCAGGTAGGCGGCCCTCGGGGGCCCAGGGTGGCAAGTGGTCACGGGGGAATGCGCAGCCCTGCCATGGCTCTGCTCCTCTTTGTTATTTCAGGTCCCAAGGGTGACCCGGGTATAAGCGGCACACCAGGTGCGCCCGGGCTGCCCGGACCAAAAGGATCGGTTGGTGGAATGGGCCTGCCAGGTAAGCCGGTTTTGGTGGGGGTCAGCCTGGCACCAGCGTGTGTGCGTGGGGGGAGGGCACGCCTGGGTGGCCCCTGCCTACGCTGGGCTGGCGTTTGGCTGGCTGTGGCCACCGCCAAATCCCTCAGCATAGAGCACGGGAGGGCGTGGCTGTGTACAGGTGGATTCGGGTGAACCCATGTGACCTGCCCACCCAGCTGGCCTGTCCCCGGGCACCCAGGAAGCCTGGACTGGACCCCAGGTTTCCAGCAGGGCCTCCAGGGCTGCTGAGAGAGAGGCTGGCCAGTGTAGGGAGCCTGGCTTCCAGTCTCCTCCAGCTGTGGCCAGGTGCTGTACTGCTGCCGGGCGAGATAAACTTCTCAGGTGCCAGTTACAAAGGACCTTGGGAACCCACACGCATCACAAACCCACGCATGGACACGCCCATTGCCTGGCCCGGCACCCCTGATGATGCTTTGGCTCATCGAGTTGATTACATAATAAAATCTGAAAGCCATTTCTATACTCTTATACTCTTGGTAAAGTCGCTGGTGCATCTCTCCCCTCTGTTTACAAACAGTGGTCTTCATAAGCGTGTCATGCTGTGGCTGTGATGTGGTTAGAGTGGCGACAGCCCCCCAGCAGCATCCTTCACAGATTGATAGCGAAGGATCCGGTTCTTTTACCCGGGTCTGGGCTGGTGGGTGGCACTTGCCGAGCTCACCTGCGCCTTCCCATCCTTCCATTTGTAGGAACACCCGGAGAAAAGGGCGTGCCTGGCATCCCCGGCCAGCAGGGCTTCCCCGGCTCACCTGGAGAGAAGGGGGCGAAGGGAGAGAAGGGACAGGCAGGTCTGCCTGGCATCGGGATTCCTGGGCGGCCTGGGGACAAGGTGAGCAGCATCCCACCCGGAAACGCCCCTGTTCCCTTTGCAAAGTTCCCTGTACCCAGGTGGGCGCAGGCTGAGTCCTGACGCACGGATCCTGATTAATACCCGCTCGCTGTCCCAGCCCTGCTGCCCGCTGCGTCTCCCCAAGGAGGAATCCAGGAGCTCGCTGAGAGCCTCTTCTGGAGCAAAAAGAGGGGTGCAGTGGGACAGGGCAGGCAGGAAGGAGCCACTTGGGTCTCACACCCCATTAGTTCTGCATCTTCTTTGGAAGTGGACCCTGATTCCCTGGTGAGAGGTCTGGAAACAGGAGTCTGTGGCCCAGGGTTCAGTGCCTCTGAGCCCGTCTGGCATCCGAGGGGCCTACGTGTGCTCGTCCAGGGGCAGAGGTCAAGCCGACACGCCTGATTCTTCCCGCAGGGAGACCAAGGGCTCGCGGGCTTCCCCGGCAGCCCCGGAGAGAAGGGAGAGAAGGGCAGCGCCGGGATGCCGGGTTTGCCAGGGTCTCCAGGCCCCAAGGGGTCTCCGGGCAGTGTCGGCTACCAAGGTAGGTGCACGCAGCCTCCTCCCGCCCGGCGGGTGAAGAGGACGAGAACCGAGACCGACCGCACTCTGAATGGCGTTCTCTTTAGGAAGCCCGGGTTTGCCTGGGGAGAAGGGTGACAAGGGTCTTCCGGGCCTGGACGGCATTCCTGGCGTCAAAGGAGAAGCAGGTAGTGGAGGCGTCCTGCGCACCTGGGCACTGTGGGCTCCCAGGCGGACACAGCTGTAGGCTGCTCCTGCGGCCGGTTTTTCAGATGAACAGACCGAGGCCGGGCTGGGCGGGTCTGTCTGAGGGCCCCCTGCCGCTCGTTAGGGGCCTGACCTGGCCCGCGGCTTGCTCTGTGCTGAGCCTGGCTGCTGTCTCTCCCCTGGCTCGCAGGGCTGGGGTTCGAGGACTTGCTAACAGCACAGGGTTAGGGTTTTGGGGGGCATCGGGATTGATCTCAGGGATGCTGGCACCGCCGAGAGGGAAGAGCCTCTTTAAAATGCTGGCGAAGGACACTGCGCCCGGAGAGCAGGCGGTTCCGCGCGTGACTGTGGCTTTCTCTCCAAGGTCTCCCCGGGACACCTGGCCTCACAGGCCCCGCCGGCCAGAAGGGCGAGCCTGGCAGTGACGGCATCCCGGGCTCGGCAGGGGAGAAGGGCGAGCCAGGTAGGTCCAGGCCCGGTCCGTCGTTCTGTGAGGGCTGTCCCCAGGCAGGATACTGCCCCTTTCCACTCGCCTTGTACCTGCCATGGCAAAGCGCCCAAAGTGACAACAGAACCCGGCTCTCCCGGTGCGCCCCGATTTGAGAGCCTTCCGGGGACTCGTGTCGCCCCCGCCTCTGTCCCTGTCACCGGTGGGAGCTGCACCGTCACGATGATGGCTGCACAGGCAGTGATGCTCACGTCACGCAGGGGGCTGTCCCTGGCCCGGAGGTGGGAGGAGTGCGGGGCTGCGTGCACCCACTGCGCCTGTGGGCGGGTCTTGACGCTGTGCTGGCCATGTCCATTCCTTCTCCTGCGGAGACTCCTGCGCATGCCCGAGCGGCCTTCGGCTCTCAGGCCCAGTGCTCAGGTTTACGTCCCCGACCGTGGCCCCGGATCTCTCCCGCTGCCTCGCCTCCTGTGAGGAGGTTGATGAGTTCATCCGCAATCGGCCCGTGTCTGGCTCCGGGCAGCGAAAGGAAGTAAATACGCAACACAGCTCCTTCCTCTGATGCCGGCCGAAGGCTCTGACCGGAAGCCGCTTTGGGAAAAGCACTGAGTGATGAGCACCCAGCAGCAGGGCTGGGATCTCGCTGCAGTGTTGGGCGAAACACGGCCTTGCGCCCACATGACCCGGAGCTGATGTCCGTGGGTCCCGTGAAGGACTTGGGTCTCAGAACGCAGCCGGTCGGCCGCGCACGGCCTCTGCTGGCCCTGGTGGGGCTAAGGAGAACCTGTGCTGTCTGCCTTGTAGGTCCCTCTGGACGAGGCTTCCCAGGATTCCCAGGGGCCAAAGGAGACAAAGGTGAGTGTTCTCGGCAAGCTCCTCCTCCCCGGCCCCGGCCTGCGCTTCTTGGCCAGGCAGCAGCTGGGGACTTGGGTACTTGGGTGCAGAGGGGGATGCTGTCTGGGGCCTGGGCAGGTCTGCAGATTCCTAAACCTCATGGGTTGGAACGGAGTGCGGATGGCGGGAACTGGCAGGGGCCAGATACTCTTCGGCATTTGTATGGGCAAGTTCTAGGTAATATCTTTAAAATGGAACCTGCATATTTTGTATTTTTTTCAAGTTTTAAAACTGTTACTGAGCCGGGCGTGGTGGCGCACGCCTTTAATCCCAGCACTCGGGAGGCTGAGGTAGGAGGAGCGTTGTGAGTTCGAGGCCGGCTTGGGCTACAGTGTGAGCGCAAGGGTGGCCTGAGCTACATAGTGCGACCCTGCCTCAAAAAACTAGGGCTGGGAGTTTGGCTCAGTGGCTTAAGCACCTGCCTGGCAGGCGCAAGGTTGTGAGTTCAATCCCCAGTGCTGCAAAAAAACCCAAAAAACCCCCACTGTTACTGTTCACTGGCACACGGTAAATCGCATGTATTTAAAGTGTGCCGTTGGTGAGTTCTGACGCGTGCACATGCACGAACACGCACACTCGGGGCAGCGTCGGACCTGCACCTTCAGGAGGCCTCTGTCGCGTCTGTCGCCTCAGCAGCTCTGCCCCTTGTGACCCCCTCCTGCTTGCGGTCCCCAAGCAGTTTTTCACCCACTTTCTGGAGTGCAGACTCCCTCACACTTCCCCCAAGCTCGTTTAAATGCAGTTTAGACTCAGCCCGGGTTCTGGGTTCCAGAGGCTGCTCCTTCAGGGGCTGAGTCCTGTTCCTCTGCCCGGGTGCAGCTCCCATCCTTGCCCTGCAGGGGGCGCCAGCAGGCGCGGTCCTCGCAGCAGGGCGTGACCTGCAGGCTCCTAGTGTGGGGCACCTCCTCCCAGGAGCAGAGGGGAGGACAGCCTGGTCCTGCTTCTCAGCCGGGCCTGGCTGGGGCGGAGCCACGTGTGCTGGCTCTGCTCCTGGCACCCGGGAAGCTTCTCTGAGGTGCCCCGAGCGTGCCACAGTCTCTGCTGCGCCCGTCTCTCCATGACCTCAAACCATCCTCGTTTCCTAGGCGCAAAGGGCGAAGTGGGTTTCCCCGGATTGGCTGGGAGTCCTGGGATTCCTGGACCCAAGGGTGAACAAGGATTCATGGGTCCCCCGGGGCCGCAAGGACAGCCCGGCATACCTGGTGCCCCCGGCCGTGCCGTGGAGGGTCCCAAGGGAGACCGAGGACCGCAGGGACAGCCTGGCCTTCCAGGTAAGGGTGTCACACCAGGCGTCGGCCCGGGGTCCTGGGACACGAGGTGAAGGCGTGGGGTGCGGTCTTTGCCTCCTCTGGGGAGACGCAGCACGTCCTGGAGCTCACAGTGGCCTTGGGTCTCTCGGGTCAGAGCTTGTCTGGTCTCCTGTCTCTCAAGCTCCGCGATGCGGGGGTGCAGGACAGGACGCTGCAGGGAGAGGTTTGCGCCGATGCACTTCCCCAGCACGGCGTGCGGGCGCTCCCGCCTGACCTGGGCTGTGTAGACGGTGCCATAGGTCCGGGCGCCGTGCGCCCTGGGCAGACGAGGTGTGCGCACCAGCGTCCTCTGGTCCTGGGACCTGCCTGGACGTCGTAAGGCTCTCGCTCCACAGTGACTCCACACAGTGACGCTGGGCTTAGGGACGGCTGGGCACGGGTTCCGGCAGCACCGCAGCCGGTGATTTGTGTACGAAACAGCTCCCACCTGCCTTCAACGTGTGGTTTTTGTCTCTCTCTCCCATTAGGGCTTCCGGGACCCATGGGGCCTGCAGGGCTTCCCGGGCTGGACGGACAGAAAGGGGAAAAAGGGAATCCAGGCTGGCCAGGAGCGCCCGGCGTTCCGGGGCCCAAGGGCGACCCGGGATTCCAGGGCCTGCCGGTGAGTTACGGGTCTGTGGGTTTTCTTGGAAGGGATCCTGAGCTGGTCACAGGTGGTGGGCTGTGCGTGTGTGCACTGTGTGTGTCTGCGTGTACATGGATATATGCACGTGTGTGGCCCTCGGCAGCCCCAGAGCAGCTCCTTCTCTTGCCAACCACAGCGTCTTTATTGATAGAGCAGGAAACTTTATGACAATAAATAATGATTTATTTTCAAGAATCGTTAGAAAGGAGATGCTATACTGATGCAAATTAGAGTTGGTGCTAGGTTTTCAAGCCATTTACAAACAAACCAAAAAGCCAGCCCTGCACTGCAGTTAGCCCAGCTCTGTCCTGTGACTGGGGACGGCTGTCCTGGAGACTGCAGGGGACAGCGACACCTCCAGGTGACCCAGACCGGCCTCGGGAACACGGCTCAGGGCATCGCAAGCGACCAGGAGTGGGTTTGTGTGTCTGTGTTGTTGCCCAGCCGTGGCCTCCTGCTGTGCTCCTAGGTGGAGCAGAGGCCTCAGTTTTGGTTCTCAGCTGAGCTGTCTCTGTGGCGAAGGCTTCGTGCCCTGGGCCTCACTGAGGTCAGGGATGCATGAGGAGATCTCTCTGTGTCTCTCGGTTTCTCTCTGTGTCTCTCGGTCTCTTTCTGTGTCTCTCTGTTTTTCTCTCTGTGTCTCTGTCTCTCTGTGTCTCTGTCTTTCTGTGTGTCCCTGTCTCTCTGTCTCTCTGTCTCCCTGTCTCTCTGTGTCTATCTCTGTCTCTGTCTGTGTCTCTGTCTCTGTGTCTCTGTCTTTCTGTGTCTCTGTCTCTTTCTCTGTTTCTGTGTCTCTGTGTCTCTTTCTATGTGTCTCTGTCTCTCTGTCTCTGTGTCTCTCTGTCTTTCTGTCTCTGCATCTCTGTCTCTGTGTCTCAGTCTCTCTGTTTCTGTCTCTGTGTCTCTGTCTCTGCATCTCTGTCTCTGTCATCTCTCTGTCTCTGTCTGTGATGCACTCAGAGTCGGTGGGCTCCGCAGGGAGGGTCGGATTTGTGGCTTTAGCTCGAATTCAGCACAGGTCCTCCCTGTAGCTCAGCAGCCACAAGCCTGGGCTCAGGGGTGCTGGGCTCCTTCTCCAGGGCAGAGATGTAGAATCTCAGCTCAGCCTGCCACGCGCTGACGATCAGGGGGGCTCTGGGACATCTGCGTCAGGAAGCGCTGCAGCACCGTGAGAAGTTACGCAGAGCAGGCTGCGCGGAGGAGCGGTCGCCCCGCTGCCTGCTTCACCTCTGCTGGCTGTGCCCGCCCCGAGTCCCAGAGCGTGTGCACTGGAGTGGGTGTTAGGCCCTTTATTGCTGTGTTACAGTTCTCCCGTGATGTGAATATAGTTGTCAGTTATTAGCATTCTTGCTTTTCTTCCTCAGTAATATAGAAATATCTACCCCATCCCTAGAACCAGTCAGTATCTGGCTGTGTATACATATACATATATAAGTATGTGTGTGTGTGTTTACAAATATATACTCATGATTGCTATATTGCTTATGATACTTTTTAAAATAAGGTAAGTCAAAGAAACAAATCTCTTTTTGTGGTACTGGGGACTGAATGAAACAAATATATTTAAGAAATAATACAACATTTTACATTGCTTTCCATGCCTATGGAAAGGAATAACTCTACTGAAATAGAAGAAAATGAACTAAGGTTCTTAAGTGTGTGAATATTGGTACATATTAAAACAATCCTTCTTTAGTGTTTTTTAAAATCTTTTTTTCCATAATTAAAATCAGATTTCAGATAAGACATGAAGCTCACTCTAAACAACAGTCACTGTGCTTGAGAGTTTGGGGAACATTTTCTAAAAGAGTGGATAGTGTTGATGGATAACAGTTGTCTATGGAGTTTTGACTGTGTGCATGGCATTGTGCTGTGCGGTGGGCATGGCAGAAAGAAGATTATCATTTGCTTCCTTCCCATGTGGCTGGACAAGCAAAGGGGAAGCCAAGGATAAAACAAATTGTTAGAGTTTGCAGTTTCCTAGTTTACGCACACACACGCACACGCAAACTTTAATCATTTTTGTTACCCGTTGAAGTGACCAGAAGGCACCGACCTTCCCCAAATGTGTTGTGCAGGATTGGAGGGGCTTTATCAGCTTCCTAACTCCAGGTTGCTCAAGATACCATCGCGGGTCTCTGGCCCCACTCTCTTTGCTGTCTAGGGTATTGGTGGCTCTCCAGGGATCACAGGCTCCAAGGGCGATATGGGGCTGCCAGGAGTTCCAGGGTTCCAAGGTAAGGCAGGAGCCGGTGAGCTGTGCAGTCCTGCTGTGATGGGGTGCAGCTGGGGGCTCCCTGACCTCACCACCCCTGTCCAGGTACAGGCCAGCGGCACCTGGGGACACGGCCCCCTCTTTGTGGCACCCAGCTGTACATCTGGAGAATGTTCATCGTGTTCTGGTTTTCTGAGAATTGGTGGATCGTGGCCCCCTCAGTCATTTGCAGCCCAGTAAATCATGAATAGGGGCCATTAGTTAATTTATTAGTGTATTAAGCAGACATCACGGGGAGCCCACAGCTCCTAGGCACCGCAGTTCTTGCTTCTGAATCAGATATAGAAACGTGAGGAGAGCAGGCCCCTGTCCTGCAGGTTCTGTTTGGTCCACCTGGGGAGGGGGAAATCACACGACCAGAATCAGTGTCACAGACTCATTTGCTCAGTGTGACCGCTGCAGTTAGTCACCTTCTTAGAAAAGTGTACTCTCTGGGTTCCAGATGTCTGTTGTGTTCTCCCTGGATCAGAAACGTGTTCACTGCGTGTGCATGTGAATGTACTCCCCCACCGCATATACATTGTGCATGCATACACATGCCTGTGTATATGCCTGTGTGTGCATATGTATGCACACATGTTCGCAAAGCATGGGTAGCTCTGTGCAAACACAATGTTCTCCTCCTCTCCAGGTCAGAAAGGTCTTCCTGGTATCCAGGGATTGAAAGGCGATCAGGGCGATCAAGGTGTCCCCGGCCCTAAAGGTAGGAGATTTGTTAACTCACGGGACCCCCCCCACCTGGTGATCTGGGGTCATGGGTACACGAGTTAGGGGTGCTTTTGCGTGTGTGAAGTGACCGGAAGATCATTAGCAGTTGATTAGAAATGCTTTGTAGCAGCTTTAGGATCGCTATTGTTCTGAAAGGCCAATTGCTTCACGAGGACTAGGAGGGGGCAGGGCAGGGGCCACAGACCTGGGCAGCACTGTCATGTCAGAGCAGCTGGTGGTTTCCGGCTACAACCGGAGACGTCTCCTGGGCACCAGACTGCACTCTTCATGGGGCGGACTGCGCTGTCCCTCCAGGGTGGCGGAGGGGCGTGGCTTCAAATGCCGCCTGGAAAGGAACAGCTCGGGCAGAGCCTTCACCCTTTTCACTTTCCTCCGGAAAGACTGTACTGCCCTAGGACAGTGACGGTGAACCTTTTGAGGCCAAGTGCTCAAACTGCAACCCAAAACTCACTTACTTACCCTGAAGTATCATTGCTGCAACTGGGGTTTCCGTTTAGAAAAAACAACTCATACATTCGCATCTTTTATTTAAAAAAAAATAAAAAAGCACAATGACAGAGCTTTCAATGATACAAACAGCGGTTTAGTGAAAGGCGGAAGTTTGCATTGGGCACGCTTCTGCATAAGTCATGTGATCTTTGCCGTCGTCTGCACGCCGATGGTTTGTCAAACCTTGGCTCGAGTGCCGACAGGCTCTGGGGCCTGTTCACGTCTCAGCAGCGTGTTGAAGGAAGAGAGCGGGCAGCCGGGTGCCCCGGGAAGGGAGGGGCTAATTCCCACCGCAGTTCCAGTGTCTCCAGCCCTGGTAGCTCGGGACGTGGGGCTACATGGGGAAGACATGCAGAATGCAAGGTCTCTGTCCGGTCGTGGTTTTCCGTGGAGACGCGTGGCCGTGGGACTGTCTCCTATGTGACGCCTGTCTGGGGCTCCAGTTGCCCCACTGTGGACAGCGAAACTGATCAACCGCTTCTATCCCTGCAGGTCTGCCAGGCCCCCCTGGCCCTCCAGGTCCTTACGATGTCATCAAAGGTGATCCCGGGCTTCCTGGTCCCGAGGGTCCCCCGGGTCTGAAAGGGCTCCAGGGACCTCCAGGACCAAAAGGGCAGCAAGGTGAGGCTCAGGCCAGCGCCGCGGAGCAGCGTGGGGTGCGGCCCCCCCCAGGGTCTGCAGTCAGAGTCCCTGGGTCGCCACCAGACACTTACATTCGAATGTGACTTTAGTGTGCGTCAGAACCAGGTGGAGCTCTAAAGGGACCAAACAGGGCCATGAGAAAATGCGGACACACTAGACGCACGTGCACCTCAACCTGTCTACATTCAGCTAGAGAGACGGGCTGTGCACGCCAGTGTCTCACACAGGAGAGGAGGGAGGGTGGAGGACTGGTCTCGGGGGTACAGCTCGCTGCCGCTGGAGCACCCGGGACCAAGCCCAGGTGGAGTCGTGGCTGCCCGCAGCTCCTGGATCCCCGGGGAGGCCCGTCCAGGGTCTTTCTGGATTGAGCCGAGCTGCTCCCCTTTCAGGGTGGGGGGGAAGGGCGGGGAAGCACAGGGGTGAAGGTCGGCACGGGCAGAACCCCCCCCCCCCGCCCTGCATCTCCTTGCGTGTGCACCGCATGCTGTGGAGACCGCAGCCCAGCTGACCGGGTCAGCGTATCCCTGTCTACACCCGCAGACGCGGAGTACGCTCCCCCCACAGCCTTTTCAGCCTCTGTTGCTAAACAGGATGCACACGTGGGCACACACACACGCATGCACACACACACGTGCACACACCACCGTGTGGCAGTGCCTGCTGAAGCTGGGCCCCGGGCTCTGCAGGAAGCAGCTGTGGGTGTGCTGAGGCCTCGTGCGCGTCCCCACCTCAAGACTAACAGTGACACTGAAGAAGCTAAGGAAGAGAGACAGCTCGCCGCCACCCGGGCCTGGCCCACGAACTCTTTCTCCCCTGTTGCAGGTGTGACCGGCTCGGCGGGCACCCCCGGGCCTCCTGGCAGCCCCGGCTATGACGGTGCCCCTGGTCAGAAAGGAGAGACGGGTCCCTTTGGGCCGCCGGGTAGGTTGCTGGGGCCTCCCTTTCCGTGCCTTTGGGTTGGAAGTGGTAAGCCCAGGGATGGGGCCCTCATGGCAGAGTAAAAATATTCCTCGGAAGGTTTCCAGGGAAGTCTGTGTCTCAGAAGAAATGGACTCTGGTGATGCAGGCAGGTCACGATAGCACTCTGGGAAGCTGAGGCAGGAGGATGGCAAGTTTGAGCCCGGCCTGGGCAATTTGAGACTCTGTCTCAAAATAAAAATCTAAGGGGCTCAGGCTGCAGCTCAGTGAAAGGCCCCGGGTTCAGCCCCCATCCTGTGACAGTGGCCGCGTGCGGCCCGCTGGCGGAGACGTGGGCTGCAGCTGCAAAAGCTCCTTTGTCCCTGGGTGGAGGAAAGCAGAATGAAAACTCGCGATGCAGCCGGCCCGGAAGGCACCGCCAGGCTGGGGTGCGCTTGATCCCGAGGGATGGAGCTCAGTGGTCACCCCACAGCTGAGGCCATAGTGGCGCAGGGGGCAAGGCCTGGCCCGGCTGATGGAGGACAGCGCGCTGGCCACGCAGCTCCAGGGAGCCGCGAGGCCACCGCCCTCACCCCCTCCTCCGCCCTCGCCGGCCGCGAGTGTGCACGTGCGGGCCTGGGGCTGGGACGAGGCAGCTGGGAGCAGCCAGCGCGCGCCATCAGTCCGTTCACCTTCGCTCAGGTGTTCGTTTCCGCAGACCTTGGTGTCCCAATCATGTGTGGGGACAGCAGTGTGGCGCAGACGGCTGGGGTGGGGCTTTGTGTCGCACATGCTCTGAGGACCTTTTCCGTGGCGTGAAGAGGCGAGGTGTTTTGCGGAAATAGAAATACGAGAAACTCCTTTGAGACGGTGGCTTCGGAGGCTCTGCTGGGCCCCGCTTGCGGTGAGGGAAACCGATTCGCCTTCTCTTCCGCAGGTCCCCGAGGGTTCCCAGGCCCGCCGGGGCCGGATGGGCTGCCTGGCTCCATGGGGCCCCCCGGCACGCCGTCTGTGGACCACGGCTTCCTGGTGACCAGGCACAGTCAGACGACAGAAGACCCGCTGTGTCCGCCCGGCACCAAGATCCTGTACCACGGCTACTCTCTGCTCTACGTTCAGGGCAACGAGCGGGCCCATGGCCAGGACCTGGGTAAGGCACCGCCTGGGTGGGGATGGTGGCCGGGGACAGCACAGCCTGCTTCTCCCTCTGTTGTTGTTAGCGGGATCGTCTGTCCGGCAGCTGCTCTCCTGCTGCAGGAAGCTGAGGGAAGTAAAAGCCTGAGCCAGGGCAGTGTTTAAACCAGGCCGACTTTGGCTATTGCCCGCCAGTCGCCAAGCAGGCTGAGTTCACGAGTGTGCGTGACAGCTCGAGCTGTCCGCCCAGCGGGGTGGTGGAGCGTGTCTGCGAGTTCCTCTTCCCATCCCCCGACTAGTGTAGGCCAGCGGGCAGCTGCACATTTGTCCCCAGTCTGCCCCGAGCACCCCACCAAGTCCCCTGTTAGTGTCGCCATCTGAGGTGGATGGGCCACCGTCCACAGCGTCATCACCTTGGGTCCACCCCGTGTCCTCCCTTTCCCTGGCCTCCTTTTTAAAAAGTATTTTGATGAAAAATATATTTTAGAAGGAAGTTTTGATACCACATTAACTCGATGACCTCTTTTACATAGACCCCAAGATAATTTCTCTTTACTCAAAAGAAAAAGGGGGCAAAAAAGCAAAGCAAAGTGGATTACAGCCTGGACAGGCCCTTGGGGTGACCCCTGCTCTCCTTCCTCCTGGAATTCGGTCCCAGGAGAAGGGTCTGCCTCTATGATCAGGACTGCCCTGCGCATTTTTTTCCGGTCCTCCTGGCCTGACGGCTTGGACTGTGATCTCCTGCCCGCGGGCAAGAGCACCGGCCTTGGCGGTGCCCGCGCCCCTTCTGGTGGGAACGGGCGAGAATCTTCATTCCGTTTCCACGGTCACGGGTTGACCACGTGCCTGTGACTGTCTGCCGTGTGACATCCGTCCGACACAGGCACTGGCAGGTCCTAAGCTGGCGTCCCTGTCCCCGCAGGCACGGCCGGCAGCTGCCTGCGCAAGTTCAGCACCATGCCCTTCCTCTTCTGCAACATCAACAACGTCTGCAACTTCGCCTCCCGCAACGACTACTCCTACTGGCTGTCCACGCCCGAGCCCATGCCCATGTCCATGGCGCCCATCTCCGGGGACAACATCCGGCCCTTCATCAGCAGGTGAGCGGCGCTGCAGGTGGGCTGGACGCATGGGCACAGGGGGCCCCGTCTTCCTCCGGATGTTGCCCATACTTCAGTCCATTGCAGGGAGTTTATTAAATGGGATTGTAGAGTTTTATAACAGAAAGTACCCAGGAGAGTGACTGGGCCCAGTGCCGAGGCAGCGGGATCCAAGTTTTCGGCCAGCCTGGGGTACAAAGAGGCCCAGGGCCAGCCTGAACTGCAGAGCGAGACCCTGACTCAAAAAGACAAGAAACAAAACAAAGCAAAGCCAACAAACAAAAAAAGATTTATTAGAGCTCACTCCCTTTTAAAAAAAGTACAGTGCTTTTTTTTCTTTTTTTCTGGGATTAAGGTGCGAACCCCCACACCTGGCTAGAAGTCACGTTTCCCTGGGGGCTGCCGAGAGAGGACCGTGCTGGGTTCTTGCGCACACCTCAGGACAGTGTGGCAGTGTCTCTCAGCGTCCCTTTCCTTCCCTTTCCTTCCTCCTCTCCTTCCTGCCTTCCTCCCGTCCTTCCTTCTTTCCTTTGCATAATAAGCTGCGTAAAAAACCTCCAAAAACGTTTTCTGTGGGGCAGAGGAATCACTCTTGCTCCTATCAAATTTTCTAAAAAGTGAGCGATTTTGAATTATGGCGAAATCGCGGTGTGGTAGCGTGAGCCGCCGGGACGGTGCTCGCCTGCAGGCCCAGCCCCTGGGGAGGCTGAGGCCCGGGGTCACCAGTTCAGCTGCCACCTGAGCAACTCAGTGAGACCCTGTCCCAAAATAAGAAATGAAGATGTGGGGCTTGGGACCCAGCTCAGTGCCGGAGCACCGCGGGCGCTGCAGAGGGAGCCGCGTGACTGTCCCCCCCCCCCCCGCCATGCGGCTCGGGCCGGGAAGCCCGTTCACACCGAGCGTGCTCCCCACCCGCCGCCCTGCACCCACCGCCTGGCTGCGCCGCCCAGCGGCCTGTGCCCTGTGCTGTGTCACCCGCTGGGTCCCCTCGGTTAATGTCCTCCGGGCTCCTTGGCGGTGTCGCAACTGCAGAGTCCCGTCCCTTCTCACGGCCAGCGATGGCCTGGGACGTGCGTGTGCCGCCCTCCGGGGTCCCCTGTCCTGGCTCTGCTGCACCGCTATGGTGGCGTCTGTGACGGATGCCGCTGGGCTCGTGGGTGCACACCCCGGGGTCCCTGCTCCCCTTCCCGTGGGTGCGGATCCAGCTGCAGAAGCGCCGAGTCCTCCAGGAATTCTGCTTCTCATTCCCTGAGGACTCCCCACTGCTCCCCGCCAGCAGCGCCCAGGTCCTTCCTGCTGTGGCCCCTCCTCGCCAGCGCTTTCACTTCCTGCCGTGCCATGGGTGTCAGGGGGTCCCCGGGAGACCCCGACCCCGGGGCATGAGGCCGTCCTCCCCGTGCACGTGCCGCCTGCACCTGGGCCTGGTCCGTGGATAGGATGCAGGCTTGCTCACACCGGAGCGTTCACACCGCGGCCAGGTTTTCTCCACGCGCCCCTCCCCCAGCCCCACAGTTCCGGTCCCTGGATACACTGGGAACACGCGTGTTTGACGAGAGTCCCCGATGGGGCGCTTGTCCACTGCCGTGGGGTCCACAGCATTTTCAGGCACAGGGACCCTGCCGGGGGTGAGGGCGAGTCGGCCTCCCGGGAGCCGTCTGAAGTGCATGCCCGTCCTGGGCCGGCCTCCTGCCAGCTAGTTCAAAGCCGGGTGCTTGGCTGCACTGGGAAGTAACTGGGAAGCGGCACACGAACACTTTCATTTGGCCAGGAAGTGACTCTGTGATTTGACTTTTTATGAACTGTGGTAACACAGGGTGGAAAGCACAAGCAGTCAGGAAGGGTTCCCTGGGAAGGTGAGCGGGAGGGGAGCCAGGAGCTTCTGTGCTTGACTCAAAGACACTGGCAGCTTTGTGTGTGTGTGTGTGCGTGTGCGTGTGCGTGTGCGGGCGCTGGGGTTTGAGTCCGCACCCAGGGCCTTTATGCTGCGCCGCACCCCCACCCCCTTTTCATCGGCACGTTTTCGGCCCTCGATGGCCGCGCTCCGGGGGTGGGGCTGTGCGTGTGCGCGGCTCCCCTTCTTTCCTTCTGCGTCCCCTCCCCCCTCCCCCATCTCTCAGTCCCCTTCCCACTTCCAAGGCCTCTCTCTCCCTGTTTCTTGTTCTCTATCTTTTATTTTGCTCCTCATTTGTGCTTTGAATTTCTCATATAAGAGAAACCATGCAGCATTTAAACCTGTGTGATTTTTTTATTTAATATTTTGGTTTCAAGCTGCCTCTATTTTCCTACAAATGACTCAAATTTATCCTTCTACATAGCAGTCCCTTTTTTATTTTGAGATCGTGTCTTCCTAAATTGCTGTGGTGCCCAGGCTGGGCTCCAACTGTGGTCCTCCTGCCTCAGCCTCCCAGAGTGCTGGGATTGCAGGTGTGAGTCGCCAGGCTTGGCTCCTGAGCAGCTTTTGAGCGTGAGGAGAGTTCCCAGAAGAGCTCGCACACCGGGGGAGGCGGGAAGTAGCCCTCCTCGCACCCGTCCCTTCCCTTCGTGAGCACCCTGCTGGGGGCAGACTGCCGTCGGGGGCACTGGGCTGGCAGGCCAGTCCTTCTAACAGGGCTGACCGCAAGGGACCCCAGACCCGAAAGCCCGAGATGCCTGCTGGGTCGGAGAATCCTGGTGTGGTCCTGTCCATTAAAGCCCCGGTTCCGAGCTGACACCTCTGTGGGCCTTGCCCTGGAGGCCCACTCTCTGCCCTCCCGGAGAAGGCTGTGGCAGCGCACAGGGGCTGGGCGGGCAGCGTGGCGCAGACTAACGCCTTCTAACGCCTTCTGTGGTTCTCTTTTAGCTTTCCTTGGACAGCAGGTAGAACACAGTTATTCCTTTGTTCGTCTCCTCTTTCCTTTCTTGGTAACACTGGCACCGGCTTGGCTCGGTGGCAGACCTGGGCCCGGCGTGCAGACCCGGATCCCAGCAGCTGGGAGTCCTGCAGAGGCTCGGGTCCAAGGCGCGCTGTTCCCTGCAGGGTTGGCCCTACCACAGACACCCTGGCCCCCTGAGCACAGGCCAGATTCCCAGTCCGGTGTCCCTGGGAGCGGGGCCACTGAGACTGCTCGGGGGACCCTGCTCCTGTCCCCCCCATGGTCCCTCTGCTGCACAGAGTCTCCGATTCCCTGAGCACTCGGGTGCCCAAGGTCACCGTAACCTTGGCGTTCCAGTGGGTCTCGGGCTCACAGGGTCCTTCCCGGGACTTCGCTCGGGCTTTCCAACCTGAGAGCTCAATCTCAGAAACACCTGAGGGAGCCGTCACTCTGACCAGGGTGGCAACCACTGCTGGGTCCTGATGACGGTGTCCCCCGCACACCCTCTCTGGCTGTCCACAGACAGGACTGTGATGAGGCCTCGATGGGTGCCCGAGGGAAGGACCGGGGTCTAGAGAGAGAACCGGGTCCGGCCCACTAAGCGTGGCTTTTGTTTCTTCGTAAACAACACGGGGATGAGACCCGGGGTTTTGGGGCCAGCAGCCGTCCACACCCGTGAGGCATCTTCCGGGCGTGCGGGACTCCAGGGCAGCTTGGGACAGACCGGGGCGCTGTCCCCCGACCTTTCCGCCTCGTCAGGGAGGCAGACAGCTGCAGAGGGACGAGGCCCGGGTCAGTGCCCAGGTTTAGCTGAGCCTTGTAACTCGCGTGCGTTGGTGTGGTAAGGGAGGAGACACGAGGGGCAGGGGTGGTGGGGAGGGTAGCACGGGCTGCCGCCACCCCTTGATTCCCCGCGGAGCCAGGCGGGATTGTCCTTAGCCCGTTTGCGCTCGCTCACCAGCCTGCGCCCCTCCGCCTGTGACTTGAATTCGGTCGCTGGCATTTCCTCAATGCAGTGCCCTCTGGCCCGGGCTCGCTGAGCTGCCCCCAGGTACCCCGCTGGCCAGGTGTGGGGATCCCGGGGTCAGCTCAGCGGCGGGGGCACCGTGGCCGTGGGGTCAGGGAGTGGGGTGAGGGGCCTCGCCTGCCGCTGAGCCCAGCTCTCCTCGCAGGTGTGCCGTGTGCGAGGCGCCCGCCATGGTGATGGCCGTGCACAGCCAGACCATCCAGATCCCGCAGTGCCCCAGCGGCTGGTCCTCGCTCTGGATCGGCTACTCCTTCGTGATGGTGAGTCGCCCACACCCGTGCTCCACTGCGCCCTCTGCACCGCAGGGCTCCCCGGTGGGTGACCCCGAAGTGTGTGTGGGGCCCACTGGGTCTCCAGCACCTTCAGCAGGACTGGCTCCTGCAGGGTCCAGGCCCCTCAGAGAAGAGGACAAGAGCTTGCCCAGGGACACACGTTCTACCAACATACAAGCTTGAACTCAGGAAGCTCAGGATAGAGGCAGAAAGGGCTGGCGCACTGGCTACAATATGGGACTGAAGGAAGGTTCTCCCAGCTTGGAACCTAGAGCCTGCTGTGCAGTGTGACCCAGCAGCTCCTGCGTTAGAGCCCCAGAAGTTCCTGTCCCCAAAATACCAAGTAAAACAGAAAACACGGTACCTGCATCAGGGGCTCATCTAACTTATGTTATTATTTTACCAGAAAATGTTGATCAGTTGTATACAAGGGCCAGAGGTGTGAGGTCAGGGTTGTCCCGAGTTTGCTGGCTGCTGACATCAGACTTACCCATGAGCATTAGCTTGTTGTCCCACGGGCAGGGGGAGGGGTGGCCGTTGGCTGAGCCCTGGCGGCCCGTGCAGTACTGTGGCCACCAGGGCCAGGAGGGTATTGGGGACAGTGAGTCCCAAGCTGGCTGGTGAGGGCCGAGCATTGGCTCTGCGGGAGGCAGCCGTGGTCCCGGGCGGGGACCCTGCTCACGGTCCCCCTGTCCACAGCACACCAGTGCGGGTGCCGAGGGTTCCGGCCAAGCCCTGGCGTCCCCTGGGTCCTGCCTGGAGGAGTTTAGGAGCGCACCCTTCATCGAGTGCCACGGCCGGGGGACCTGCAATTACTACGCCAATGCCTACAGCTTCTGGCTCGCCACCATCGAGAGAAACGAGATGTTCAAGTGAGTGGGGCGCCGCCCTCTGCGCCTTCTGTGTAACCTCAGTCTCGCACGCGGCTGGCTCTGCCTGGAGAGGTGGACTGGTGAGCCTGCTCCGGGGCAGAGGCTGAGGGGACGTTCAAAGGCAAACGCGGGTGACAGGGCTCGTCCAGTCTTCCCTTCCTCCAGGAGCCAGGAAGGGAAGGAGGTCGTTTTCCATTTTGTGGGTAAATGTCCTAAAATGTGACGGAAGTCACCGGATCCTCAAGCGGAAGCAGGTTTCCGGTGCAGGGCGGCAGCGTGCGGGTGTGCGGGGTGACTGTGGTACTGCCGGAGTCCTGAGGGCGCCTCAGATCTGTGCGAGTGGCCCAGCTCCGCACCCCAAGGCTGACACCCACAGGCACAGCTGCTGCTTCTCTCCCGGTCGCCAGCACCTCGCCTCGGCACCCAGCCCAGGGGCTGCGACCTCGCAGTGTGGAGCCGTCCCGTCCCAGCACACGTGGGCAGGGACACCCAAGGGACCCTCCATGTGTCCTTCCACAGTGCAGGAGGTGCCTGGAGCTGGCCGGTCCCTCGCGCTGCTCTGCACCTCCAGACGGCCTCCTGCCGCCCCTGCACTCTGGAGAGACTGAGGTCCCCGTGTCCACCGTGCCCCCTCTCCAGTGGGGTGCTGCAGCTCCTTGTCATTCCCTAAAACTGAGTCAGGGCACAGCTGGCCGCTGGGGTGTGACAGCCACCCCACAGATGGTGACTCTTAGCTCCAGAGAGGGCACGCTAGTGTCCCCCAGCCCCCAGCTCCCTACAGGCCCCGTTGGGAGGAAACAGGATTATTATGTTTCTGAGGCAGCAGCCTGGCACAGTGAAGTAAAGCACCCTTTCAAACAAAATTGGGTAAAATCCCGTCAGCTGAAATAATTTGGGGCTACTAGAGCTTGCCCTTCGAAAGCTGCTAAAATAAGAGCCCTGGTTTTGGGAGAAGGCACTCATATCCAGCTAGTTTACTTTGAGCGGAATTTGGGTAGGGCCAGCTTTAGCACAGAGCCACCCAAATAAGGTGATTTCTAGAATCGAAACAAGTTCGGGACCCCTAAGTCTTTTCCACTCTTTGGCATTGGCTCAGAGGTCTGCATACCGGTCCCCCTGAGGTTCAGAAAGTGCTGGGAGGTCTGGTTAACCTCGGGGGTTTGTCACTCAGCACAGCACCCTGCAGTGCTTACCAAGCACTGTGTGGAGTGGGTGCAGAAGGCCACACCTCCCCCTTGCCTGGGGATTCCCTCGTCGGCCTAGGAGACAGCCATTAACCTCCCTGCAAGGGACGGGGCAGCCGGGCCAGTGGCGAGGGTGGGCTGGCGCGGTGGGCGGTGGTCCTGGGCGGTCCTGGGACTGGGGCGGGGCCGATGCCAGCGCTGAGCCCGTGTCCTTGCAGGAAGCCCACGCCGTCCACCCTGAAGGCCGGAGAGCTTCGCACCCACGTGAGCCGCTGCCAAGTATGCATGCGAAGAACATAGCGGGCCGCCCCAGCGCGTCGCAACATGGTGCTACCCCCACCCCGCCCCCGCCCAAGCCGCCGCTGCCGCCTCTGTGTTTAACAGCAACGAACCCTAGAAGTGTATCCTGTGTACCTCACGTCCAGTATGAAACCGTAAAGTGCCTTATAGGAACGTGCGTAACTAACACGCCCCCTGGCCGGCCGCCGCTTGCTGAAGGAGAAGAGACCGCGATCAGCTCTCCGTAGTGGCATCCAGACGGCACTCGTGATGAGTCAGAGACCAGTCCTGCCCCGGCCGTGCACGGGGCGCGCAGCCGGGGCTCCAAGGTGCTAGGGGCGCGGGGCCACCGCCCGCCTGCCCACCCGCTGGCGCTCAGCCTCCGATGTAACAGAGGAAGTTTCTGCCCCGATAGGAACGTCTCTGGGGCATGTCTAGTGTTTCCAAACCCAGGTCCCTCGGCCCGTGCGAATCATGGCGATGTGAAAGCAGACCTCCAAAGCCACGTCGGACTCGCGCACCTCTGTGCCCCCCGGCCCCAAACAAATTTGTCTCTCTGCTCTGTGTGGTACTACGCAGTTCCTTCGGCAGAAGTCCCAACTTTCCTGTGGAATAAAGATGGTCCAAACGTAGTGAGAAATAAAATATATATATATTTTAGTAATTTATATAGAGGTCAGCAATTAGGCAGGTCAAATCCTAGTGTAACCTCCACTGTTGAAATAAAGCTTACCTAGTTCTCTTCTTGCAAAGACTGTGCTGTCCTTTAACACAGATTTTTTTTAAACACTCCGATACCAAATGTGAAACACCAGCTTTTCCTCATTCACTTCCAAACCAAAAATGATGTGTTGCCCAAAGCAAACCCGGGTTGGCGCACACGGTGTCTCGGCCAATGAAACCTGTTCTTTGAGCTGATAGCTTTGACTCTGTCGGATACTTTCAGGGTTTTAAACACTAACCACAAACTGAACGACTTGACTTCAAAAGCAAGCACAGCAAGGCCTTCCTTGCAGTAGCAGCCTCGCTGGCGGCCAGCACGGGGAGGGCGCCTGGAGCCACGCCGGTCACCTCTGCTCCGGCGCTCGCGGCCACTCCCAGGGCCACGCCACGGGCACAGGAGGGCGGATTCGGACCACTATGCTTGAAACGACATTTCACCAAAGTCTCCAAAACTGTTTCAAGACTACTAAGGCCTTTCCTGTAATTTCTTTACATGTGTATTTCTTAAAAATTCAAATTTGTAATAAAACTATTTGTATAAAAATTAAGCTTTTATGAATTTGTTGCCAGCACTGCCGCAGAAGCACTTAAAGGAGAGCTACTGCACTAACTGCTAATAAATGTGTGAGCCTTGCACTCCCTTAGGTCATTTTTATTTTGCTCCCTTGTAGCTGAGAGTCACTGACAGGGAGGGCAGGGGGGCTCTGGGGACGTCACCGCGCACAGGGAGACGAGGTGAGGCACGGGTCCGGCTGCAGCCAGCGCACCTCTCGCAGGATGTGGAGGGCGACTCCGAGGCGGTGCGGGGATGAGTGTGCGCCCCGGACTCCAGAGAAACGCCACAGGCCAGGACGTCTGTGGGTGCCTCCCCCGGAAGAGCTGTACGGGGACAAGTGGAATCACATGTGAACACTGCCAGGGCCAGGATGGCATGGGGTCACAGGTGAACACACCACAGGGCTGGATGACACAGGTTCACATGAGAACACACCACAGGATGACACAGGTCACGTGAGCATACTACGGGGCCAGGATGACTCGGAGTCACAAGTGCACACACCATGCGGCCAGGATTCACCGCAGGGCTGGGATGACATGGGGTCAGGTGTGAACACGGGATGACACAGGGTCACGTGTGAACACACCACAGGGCCAGGATGACACGGGGTCACGTGTGAACACGGGATGACACGGGGTCACAGGTGAACACGCCACAGGGCCGGGATGACACGGGGTCACGTGTGAACACGGGATGACACGGGGTCACAGGTGAACACACCACAGGGCCGGGATGACACGGGGTCACACGTGCACATGCCACAGGGCCGGGATGACACGGGGTCACGTGTGAACACGGGATGACACGGGGTCACAGGTGAACACACCACAGGGCCGGGATGACACAGGGTCACAGGTGAACACACCACAGGGCCGGGATGACACAGGGTCACACGTGCACATGCCACAGGGCTGGAATGACACGGGGTCACATGTGAACACCTCAGGATGACACAGGTCACACATGAACACACCACGGGACCAGGATGACATGGTGTCATGTGTGAACATGCCAGGGGCCCAGGATGAAGTGGAGTCACAGTAACACACAGCAGAGCTGGGGTGAAGCGGGGTCACATGTGAACACGAGACAGAGTGAAGAAAAAGCAGACTCACGCGCAAATGCAGCCCAGTGTGAGGGTGGAGCAGCTGGAGGTGTGAGGGTGGGCACACCTGGAGGTGGGTGGACTCACGCAGCTGACCGGTATGCACACGCAGCAGCAGGGGGACTGAGCAGGTTCACACGAGGACACACGACCCCGCCAACTCTGTGGGGTGGGTCCCAGCGTGATGAGCAGTGGTCCGCTGCCTGCCCTGCGTCAACGGAGTGCAGGGGGACGCTCAGTCCTGGGACCTGGTTTCCATGGACAGGGCTCCCTGTGCCAGCAAGGTTAGAGCATTCTGTTTCTGTGTATAAATCTGATGGGTCATAAATGATTTTATGCATAATTGATGTTTTGGTTACTTTTCACTCGTTGCTGAGACAAAATACCTGATGCCCAAAATTAGGGAAGGAAAGGTTTATTCTTACAGTTTCTCGGGAGTTTCAGTCTGTTAGTTGGCTCCAAGTCAGCATGGGGTAGCGGGGCTACCGTTCATGGTGGCTGCAAGCCACAAGGTGCACTGGCAAGAGAGAGAGAGAGAAGAGGAAGTGGAAGACCCATCTTCCCTTACACTGTATGTTGGCTCCACCCCCGGGTGGGCACAGCACTCACATGGCCAGACAACAAACCAATAACAAACCAATAACTCAGCCCCATCAAAAGTATGAGGACTTGGGGGTACATAGTATTACCCAATACAATTGGTATATAAAGGAAAGAACAAGAGGGATAGCGTGAGATCTTGAATTCCCAACACAGATCCTGTGCATTTTCTACCTGTTATTCTAAAAGTTGTTCTATGCATTTAAAATTGGCCTGCGGTAAAAAGAACTTGTTTTGATGTAAAGGTGACACATCTACAGGTGACAGCACCACAAGTGAGCCAGCACACAGGACATCCGCCAAGAATCACCAGCAGCCCCCTCTGGCGCTTGGCGTCCAGGTGCGATGTTGTCTTCAACATGACCACACCCCGAGGAAGTCGCTGAAGTGAGGAAAGGGTGGGCTCGGCTCACGGTTTCTGAGGCGTCAGTCCTGGGGCTGGCTGGTTGCACTGCTTTCAGGCCCAGGCGAGGCAGAACGGCATAGCAGAAGGGTGCGGTGGAGGCACGTGGCTCACCTCATGGCTGCCAGGAAGCAGAGAAGCACCAGAGAGCTGGGGCTCAGCCCAGATGTAGTCCCAAGATTAGCCTCCACGGTCTGCTCGCTTCAGCAAGGCCTCACCCAAGGGTGACGGATATTTGGTAGTGTTATGTTTTCCTGTTTCCATCATTCTATCTACTTCTTTTCATCTGATAATTATTTCTCTTTGAAATTTATTTTGTCTGGTATTAATATGGCCTTTCCTTCTGATTAGCAATTACTTGGCATATCTTTTGTGTTCTTTTGCTTTTATGCTATCCATGTAAATAGATCTGAAGTGAGATTCTTGCAGACAGGATACAGGTGTGCCATGCTTTAAAAATCCATTCTGCCAACCTTTGCTTTCTGTTGGTGCGTGTAGACTGTGTTATGTTTGCTTTAATTATTGCTGTATTTGGATTTAGGTCTTTTACTCTTTTGTTTCTGTTGGCCACCTATGTTTTGTGTTTTCCTCCCTGTTTTTGTTATTTCAATATTATAGTATGGTTTTTTAAATTTATGTTTTGTTAACATACTGACATATTTCAAAAACAGACATCTATTAAATTTCGCCAAATATTTCCCATTATTTTGCCCCGAGTTTCCGTCTAAGATAATCACCCTATGCCTGAAGGACACCCTTCGGCTGTTCTGTTGTGGTTCCTCTGCTGCCGACAGGTTCTTCTAGTTTTCTATCAGCAGGACATACATTTCCCCCTCCTGAAGATGCAGTTTACACCATGGTTTCAGCCCCCATAATTTCTAATGAAAATTCCAGTCATTCAGGCCACTCTTCCCCTGCATGGAATGTTGTTCTCTGGCTGTGTTTAAGATTTCTCTGTCTCTGCCTTTTAGACAATTGGTCAGGCCAGGTCTGGATACCCTTCCCCATGGAAATACTGTACTGGTATTTTTGACTGTGGCAGCCCAGGGGTTGGGTTAGGTTCCAGCCTGCAGGTGCTATTTGACCTTGTATGGTCTGTGGTTCCCGTGTCTGACCTTTTGTTTTGCAGAGTTGCTCAGACCTGTCCTGTGTGGGGTGGTACTGCAGATAAGGTTTATTTTGCTCATTGTTTTGGAGGCTCGATGTCCAGGATCAGCAGGCTCATGGGGGCTTCTGTGGTGGGAGTGTGGGCCACAGCGAGGGATCACAGGGTGGGGCAGGAATCCTGGAGATTCAGGGTCAGGCTCACCCTTGTTCTAACACCCCATTCTCGCTGGGATGAACTGAGTCCAGAATTATCCCCTGCTGAGAGTGATGCCCAGTGACTCTGTCCTCTCCCGGCAGGACCTGCCTCTTCAGCGCCCCACCACTTTCCAACACTGCTGCACTGGGGAGCAAGCGTCCAGCAGCAGGTGAACCCTCGGGGGACAAGTCACACCCCAGCCTTCACCATCAGCTGCCATGGCAACCTGCTTGCAGGCCCCTCGTGGCCGCTCCGTGCTTTCAGTGGGAGGAAAGGGCTGGGGTGTGCCTGCTCGGTCCTGCTGGGAGCGACAGCAATCACACCGCCGCTTAGAAACAGCAAGCATCTAGTCGTTCGTTCTGCTTTTCCCTTTGCTGGGCAAGCCCTGCGCCACGGAGCTTCGTCCTCAGCGGAAGAGGACCCGTTCTGATGGTTCTAAGCATGACAGTACAGATGCACAGATGTACAGAAGAGGAACAAATGGTTGAGTTTTGGTCTTTTTAAAAACTTTCCCGCTGTCCTTCCAAAGTCTGGCGGCATCATAAGCCACTGATTTAGGTAACCGTTCTACCAGGGCTTGTCCGTCTCTGCGGCTGCCTGGCCCTCTCCACTGTGGCCACCGTCCTGGGAGGACGCACTGCTGTGCTCTCATGGGCGCTGTTGGCTTCGCACGTCTCGGCCTGTGCAGGCTCAGAACTCTGATCCCAAGGAACCACCGCGCTGCACTCAGGAAGTGGAAAGATCAGTTCAGACTCATGTTCTCGTGGGTCTGCGTGTCCACTGCCCGCACTCAGGAGCACTCTTCACCGTATAAAGACCCTCACAGGAGCGAACTCAAGAACTGCTTCAGAACGTGGCAAGGAAGATGGGATGGGTGCTCCGAGTGAGGGGGAGGATTTTGAGGGGGATTCAGGGCAGTGTGTCTTTTACTGTCATCCATTTACAAAACTTTAACCAGTAGCCATACACTGATCACACTAAATACAGGAGTAATGGATGTAATAGATAGGGGTAGGGCCCAGGGTTGGTGTAGGAGTAATGTCACGGCCAAGCCTTTCTGCAGGTGCTCCCCTGAAGATTGAGAGGGGAGACTGAAGGAGGACCCTGCCCAAGGAGGGGTGCACAAGGCTCCCTGCACAATCCTATCTAGAAGTTTCTAGCAGTGGATTATTTTTTCCCTTTGCGTATCTGCATTTACACATTTTTCTGAAGCATTGTGAGCAGAATTCTGGGTCCAACCTCATTTCTACTTGAACAACGAACAACCCCCAAACTTAATTCTCATAATGTGAAAAAAAAAAAGCATTTGGTTTTATTGGACTTGTATGGTCCTGCTGCAATATGAAAAGTTGAGAGGAGAGCGAGACAGAAAGAGACAGACAGACAGAAAAAAGAAAGCGACAAAGATCGATCTCGAGAGTCAGAGAAAAATAGAGAGAGGAAAAATACAAAGAGAGAGAGAGATGGAGAGAGAGATGGAGAGAGAGAGACAGAGACAGACAGCGAGATCTCAGTGCTTCACACAACTCCAAGAAAGTGAGTTCCACGGTGGATGCGCTTCCTCCGGACCCTCCTCACTGGAGCTTCCTCTTCTGCCCCGGGCACGGTCCGCGGTTCTGACCTCACAAGGAACACAGCCCGGGGTCTACCCGCAGGACCCTCTCCTCCCGCACGGTGTGGACCTGCAGTGGGTGCTGGGCGGTGGCTCCTGGCCTGGCACCACACCCGCGACTCCGCCCTCCCCAGTCCTCCCTGGCCCTGGGCCCGCTCCGCGGACACTGCGCAGTGATCGGCGGCCCCCAGTGCCCACGGGAATCCGCGGATGTTAGCGCTGGGCTCCGTGGGTGCTGGACCAGGCCTGGTTTCCCGGAGTGGCCTCCCGGGTGCCACTCGTGGCCCTGCACGCCGTTGCGGTCCCCAGGTTGCCGCCGCGCGCTCGCCCCGGGCCCCTCCTGCGCCACGCGCAGGTCCACGCTGCTCGGGCCCCGCGTCGCCTCCGCAGCTTCGTGTGGGCCGCACTTCCGCCGAGCACAGCCCGCCTGAGGCTTCCGGGGCCACCGCCCCCGCGCCTCCAACGCCGCTGGCGCGCCCGAAATCGCGGCGCGCACGGAAGTGAACGCGCGCCGCCCGGGCGCTGAGTCACCGGAGAGGAGCCCGCGCCCACGAGCAGGCAGCGCGCGTCTAGACCGGCGGCGGGGGCGGCGCCGCGGGGCGTCCTTCCCCACGCGTCCCCGACTCGGCCCGCGCGGCGGCGCACGGCCGCTTTCGGACGCCGAGGAGGGCTTCAGGCAGGCCCGGGTCGCGCTGCAGGGCGCCCTGGGTCCCCGCGGCCTGGGGGCGGAGAAGGAGGCTGCGCCGCGCGGGCCTGGAGTGCGAGTCCTAGCGGGCGGCGGGGCGCGCACGCGCCTTCTGCCGCGCCCCAGGTGGACGTCGGTGTGGGATGTCCCCTGTTGGACATCTCTTGGTGCTGACAAGTGTCCTGCTCCCGTGTGCTGTGCGTGGAGGGAGGACGGCCCCCTAAGGAGAGCTACCCAGAGATGGGGACAGCTTCAGCCGCAAAGCCCGGTCCCTCAGCCGGGCCCTAGCCGGGGCCCTAGGCCGCGCCTTTCGCCCACCTGCCAGGGCCTGGACCGCCGCAGCCTGTGCAGGGCCGTGCCCTCCCCTCCAGCTCCCGGCCAGGGAGCCCAGGAATTGCCCCAGGCCGTGGGTGTCTCCTAGGACGGTGGCGCCCAGCCCTGCCGAGGAGTCTGCCCTTCCCCTCCCAGCTGCCCTCTCGAGGTGGGAGGAGGAGGACCGCAGGAGGTGGCAGCCTGGGGTCCGGGGGGAGTGGCCTGGAGGCCTGGAGCATTGCGGGAGGGGGTTCAGGCCAGCGCTGGCTCTCCAGGGACACTCAGGCGTGTGCCGCCCCCGGGCAGGGTCTCGGGAGGACCCCAAGCCCGCACTCCCTGCGGAATTTGGTTGCAGTGTCGCTCACTCTCATCACAGAACTTTCAGGACAAGATAAGAGGCAGAAGGGGATTATCAGGCAGCCACCTGCAGTGTGCACTTAGAGAACTGCAGTGCGGCCTGAGGGGCAGACAGACAGACGGAAGGACAGACAGAGAGGGGCACTGCCATCGATGAAGCTTGGGTCTCCTCAAGGTGGGCGTTCCTCAGTCACCCGCTGGGCACCTGTGTCCGGTGCAAACCCTTGTCCTGGGTTCGAGGCTGAGCTCCCCGGCCAGGCAGGGGCGGGCAGGCGGTGTCTGCCGCACAGCGCAGGCCCCGCGGAGGATTCCAGGGAGTTTCCTGGGAGGGAAAGGGCCTCAGTCGCTCTGTGTCCGGCAGCCGCGGCGTCCCTTAGATGTGTGGACAGTCCTCCCTTAATGGGCCATCGACTTTGGATGTGAGACGGAGGTGTAGGAGTGGCCACGGGGCCCAGGGTGGCTCCTTCACAGCGCAGGGCCGTAATCCCGCCCGCCGGGCTGTGGGTTTATGTTCTGTTAGGCAGCACGGCAGTGCGGATGAAGGCCCGGTCCCCAGGCTGGAGGTCCCTCTGACCGCTGGCTGCTGTGAACGGTGCGGCGTGCGCACTATATACATACAGCTCCTCACTGAGCGCGGGGCCCGTCAGCCGCCTGGACGCAGGGCTGGGACTCAGTGGTTAAATGGGGTGGGTCTGTACAAGTTTAAAATTCCCATCTTCCCTTGTCGTCTTTCTACCTATCTTTATTTCTTCTGTCCCCCCATTCCCTGGCCACCATTAAGGGATGGGGGCCACTCTGTCTAGCCCAGCCTGCAGTGACTGGTGAAACCGGAAGCGTCCTGTGCAGGATGCCCTGACTTCCTGGGTCACCATGGCCAGCAGTCACGCCCAGTCTGTACCCCGCTGGCCTGGACTGCATTCCGAGGAGGCAGACACTGATGTCCTCCTCTGTCCTGAGCTGCCCCACCTGTGGGACTGCGTCGGGTTGGGGACAAGACCGTGGGTCTGTGTTGTGTGCTGGGCAGAGTGGGCTCGGGCTCCTCGGGGAGAGTGGGTCACAGGCTCGCTGCTGGGGTCTTCCCTTGGCCCGGCTCCAGCGGTGGTGACAGCTGCTGGCTTCTGGGAAGATCCGGAGATCCCTGCGGATGTGCTGTTGCCGCAAGCCGGTTATAAATAGACGGCAGCCCTGTCCCCATGCTGTGTGACCCGGATGGCTCCCATGATGCAGCGTCCCAGGGAAGCCGAACTTTGACGCTAGAAACTTGTGTCCTAAATAGGCCAGCATGCAGCCTGAGGTCTGTCCTGCTGGGTCAGGTGGTGCCGAGGGGGACATGAGTCACACAGTCGGGCCAGCAAGGGCTGTTTCAGTGGTCACTAACCCAGGCCCTGATTAATGCTGCGGGGTCCTCCCAGGGTCCCAGGGTCCTGCCTCAGAGGCACCATCTTGCAACAGCGCTCAAACTTGCATGGGCTTTTCCTGTTCTCAGTGGCTTTAGATGAGCGACGCCGAGGGAAATCTCTAAATCACGGCGGTTTCTCAACTTGCTGGTCTGTTTCTGGGGAGCACGGCAGTGGGAAAGGCAAACTCAGAAGGCTGTTTTGTGTCCCTGAGTCACTCCCGAGGGATGTCCCTGTGTCTCTGTGCCCCGCCATCCTTCCCGGATGGGATTGTTCTGTTGCACCCAGTTATACAGGAAATGGTGCTTCTGACTTTTAAAAAATTGCAAATGAGGCAATCCCAGATGACCTATTTTCCAATCATATTGAAACTCATTTTCCAAGCAATGCTGTCTTTACAGATCTTCTGAATGACCCTGGGGGTCTGAGGTACCCCGGAGCGAGGAGCGTCCCTTACCCCAGACAGACCAGGGCCCTCAGAGGACACAGAATGGCAGTCCAGCTCCCGGGCCTGAGCACCCCCACCCTTCCTGACCCTGTGCGGGTCCTGTGACCTTCACGCCATGCTCCACGGTCAGGCCAAGTGCAAGAACGGACGCCTGTAGTTGCTGGCTGAGCATCCGCCACCCCGCCGTGACTCAGCGGCAGCGTTATCTACCTCCATACCTTACAGACTCCTGCACTGTGTAACGCTGAAGTTTGATCGGATGCTCCGGATAGAGAGATAGGGTCATTTGATCGTCACGTTTCCACCGTAGTGTTGATAATTGTATGTTTAACTATCTATGTTTAACTATCTAGACATAGAACCAAAATTTTCCCCCAACATCTAAAACTCTTTCCCTGCCTGGGTTTCCCTCTAATCCCCTCTCTCTTTACTAACGCATTATTGAGCCTGTTCTTTGGGAGACGCGAGGCAGAAGACCCGGGGCGGTGTTCTAGGAGGTGGAAGACGCCCCCGTCACGGTGCATGCATCAGCTTGGCCAGGGTTTTCGTCACAGGTGAGGGTGTGCGGGTGCGCGCGAGTGTCCCTCACATCCCCATCACCAGTGCTTGGTGCATGTGCTCTGGAGCAGGCTGGGCGGAGGGCGCACCTGTGTCTGTGCCCTCGTCTCCCTTTTGAGTCCAGTTCTCTTCTTTTTGTTTGTGATGGTGCAGAAGTCTTAAGCTTGGGCGTCTTTAAGTGGGTGTTGTAAAGAGTCATCATCAGCACCAGCATTCTGTCTCCTCCAGGGGAGCTGGGCCGCGCCATCCTTGCGGGTGGACCTTGTCCCCCAGGGCCACCCCGACAGTCCAGGGGAGCGCACAGCTCGTGTGGCCCCAGGCTCACTGGCGAGGGCTGTGAGGGCTGCGTCTCTCCCACAGCTCCCTTTGGTGAGATCCCGCTCCCAGTTTTGTCGTCCATGTCCTCTGGACAGGGGAACAATCCCAGAAGCAGGCTGGTTGGAGCCTTGAGCCTCACCATGCTGGAAAGGCAGCTGGGCAGAGGTGGGGTCACAGAGGTGGAGCAGTGCCGTGAGGGGTCACACTCAGGGCGCATCGAGAGCCACAGGCAGGACTGTGGGTATAACATGGGGACTGCTCCTCATGGTGTCCCCTGGGGGGATATCGTCAGTGTGGGCCCCTAGGGCCCATTGAGGCAAGAATGGGGTTCTCCTCTATCTGCTCTTTCCTAGAGGCTATTGGCAGAAACCTTCAAGGGCTGCCTCTTCAGTGTGTCCTTTATATGGAGGTGTCCACTGCCCTGGCCCCGAGTGTCCTGTGGGTCACCAAGTAACACTGGTGCGGTGCTCTGTGGGCTTTTCCTCGAGAGCTCCACATTCCCAGAGAGGGACATAGTGCTGTAAGACTTCCACACCCTGCTTCATTTGACCCTTGTCTCATCCCCAGAGTGCTGGGAAGTGTCCCGTGTGTCCCCTAATGATGATGTGACAACCTGATTGGTTTTGGGATCTGCACAGTGTGTTGGGGGGCCACCCTGCTGGGTGTGTCTGGGTCCTCATGGAGGGTGACCATGTCTGCTCCTGGTCCTGCTTTTCTGGTGCTACCCCGATTTGCTTCCTCTTGCCATGAATTGAGCAGCTTTGCTCCCCCAAACTCTTCTACCATGATGATGCCCCTGTTTTAGAGCCAGCTGAGCATGAACTGAACCCCTGAAGCCATGAGCCACATTTAACCTCCCTCCTCTAAGTTGTGGGTGTCAGGTATTGTGTCCTAGCAACAGGAAAACTGACCAGTACACCTGGAAACTTGTCCCCACAGACCTCTGCCAACCCCTCCACCTGCCTGTGTCCCTGCAGACTGGCCAGGATCTGTCCACAGACTCCAGGCCCCACTCCTGTAAGATCAGCCAGTGGGAGGTAGAAGCAGAGGATCTGGCCAGAGGGTGCTTTCCGAGCCCTCCTGTAGGGCTCTGTGGAAGCCACAACTCCCGTCATCGGGCCATTCTCTGAGGGCCACCCCCATCCCCTAGTCCTGGGGCTTCTGGCCGTGGGCTCCAGCACTGGACCTGGCTGGTTTTCCTAAGCCCTGTCCTGGTAAGTGGGCCTTCACCAGCACCCTGCCTGCTGTGGTGCCCTAATGGCTACACACGAGACCCAAGTCTAACATGAAGGAAAGGGGGTCAGAAACAAGCAGCCGTGATCTGGATAGAAGGCAGTGTGCCCCCCAGTTCCATGCAGGAGCTGTGGGTGGCTGCTCCTCTGATACTGCGTCTGCAGGACCCTGGGTGTGGGAGTCCCGGTGGCTTTTCCCATTGATGCCGTTGCGGTGCCTGCTCTGTGTGCCTCCCGTGTCCATGTCTGCCCTTGTCTTCTGCAGAGTGACCCATGTCTGTGACCCCCAGTGCTTCATCAGACACCCACATAACCTGTGGCTTTTATCGATGTGCATCTCCCCCGTTGTGTGGCTGGGATTGACATGATTGGGTATAGATGGGACAAAGTTGACTTCCACCAGACCCTGTGTCTCAGTCACTTTAATTGTCCCTGGGGCAGAATACCCAACACCTCTGACTTAAAGGAGGAGAGGTTTTTCTTGGCTCACAGTTTGTGGAGGTTTAATTCCATAGTCAGCTGGCTCCAAGGCAGGGCAGCATGGCAGAGGGGTCTGGTGGAGGGGAGCTGCTCATGGTATGGTGGACGGGAAGCAGGAAGCAGGGAGAGAAGGGAGGAGCTGGGGTTGGAGATAAAGCCTTCCAGGCCACGCCCCTAGGCCCGTCTGCTTCCCTCCAGCCCTCATTAATAGCAAGTCAGCTGTAACAACCCATAATACAATCACCTTGCAAAAGTCCCCCCTATAATCACATGAGGCCGTAGCGGGACATGTAGACAGAAGGCACGACACCCTGTTGAAATTCCAAGTGGCAGCATAGCAGCATGGTGATACCTTAAGGGGTGCACCTGAGTGGATTGAGCCAGAGTTGCATGAATGACAGCAGGGACGAGCCAGCAAGAAAGCCCTTCAGTGGTAGCCACAGGTGGTGTCCACACCATCGAAAGCCTGGGGTTCTCATGAGTGCGCCTCTCCATGGGTCTTGCACTGTCAGCTGCAGCCGAATGCCCATTGTGTGTGCAGACGGAGGGCAGAGAGACATCAAGCGTCCATGGTGCTGGCTGCCTGGGGACATGGAGAGGAGAAGTGGAGAGGCTCAGAGCTCTTGCCTTGGGCTCCCAGGTAGCTCAGGGAGTGACAACAGGCAGCTGGCTACATCCTGCCAGACTCTGATGTCCGCGAGAGTTGGAAACTTTACCTTACCAGGCAGGCAGTGCAGGGCAGTGGGGGTCTGCAGAGACGTCCCCAGAAGACGCTGACAGGCCACAGGGTGGATGCAGCATCCTCCTCCTCCTGCCACATAGCACCCCTGCTTAGGGCACCAGTGTGCACCCACACATCTGCCATCGAGACCCCGTCCTCAGTGGCTGGCCTCGTGTCTGGGTGCACGTGTGACAAAGCACCATGCATCGGGTAACTTAGGACAGTGAATTCCTCTTCTCTCTATTCTGACAGCTAAAACTCTGGGATTGAGATGTCACCCGGCCCTGCTCCTCTGAGACCAGAAGTATCCTCCCGGTTTCTTCAGTGTCTCATGGTGGCAGTCATCCCCGGTGACCCTGGGCTGGGAGTAGTGCCACTCTGGTCTCTGCTGCCACCTCCACATGGTCTTCTCTGTGTATCTCTGTCTCCACGTGACCTTGTCTCATGAGAACAGCAGCGCTGTTGGATTAGGGGCTCACCGAACTTCACTGTGACCCCATCTTAACTAATTACATCAGTGACAACCTTATTTCCAGCTGAGTCATATTCTGGGGGCTTCGATGTATCACTTTAGCGCCCACAGCTCAACCCTTAACAGCACCCAGGTGCCTGGTTTAGTTTTAGTGAACGGACTCCAGTTCTCCTTCCTCTGAGTCCTTCTAACCATGGCTCAGGTCACCATTGTGATTTTAATAATATCAAAGCATTGGCCCACTGGCATGGGGGAGTTTGTTTTCATTGGTAGGAAGAACTATGTCCTGCTTTCAAACACCTGCAAAGTTATTTTGAATTGAACAAGCAACATACCCCAGTGCATGCATCTACTTGTGGTCCATCCCTTTTGGAGGAGAGTTATTGTTAGAAAACCACATTGGGTTTGGAGATGAGCTTGGCCCGAGTACCACACGAGTCTGTTATAATTATAGCTCTTCCTGCCATTGCTTTTCCAGAAGAACCCTTTGGCTTGTCAGAATTTGCAACCTTCCCTCGTTGGTTCCGTTTGTCACTCGCAGCTTGATAGATGGCCCGGCACTCGCCTTTTGTTCAGGGGAAAGGTCACGCACTATGCTCATGGGGTGACATGTCCACCATAGTGCAATATCCAGTGGACGAGTGGAATGTGGCCCTGCTGGACTATGGCCACGCAGCACCAGCCCTGTTCTGTCTGTAGGAACAGGTCATTCCCTCTGTCTGTGCAAGGGAAATCACTCAGTAAGACCTCGCTTAAGCTTTTCATTGATTCTGAAAATGAATCTGTGATTCCTAAATCATGGACCCCATTTTCTGACAAATGGCTTCTGCTGGCAGCCCATGCCTGGTATCTGGGAAATGAGGGAATTCCATCCCCTGCCCTGGTGAGGGCGAGAACATCCTCAGGAAACTGTGGGACTTTCCTCCTGGAAAGTACCTGTCTGTGGGTTTTCTTGTTGGGCAGCTGGGGACTGTCTGATTCTGAGCAGCCGTCTGGAATGGCCCTTTGACCCTGCATGGTGGGTCTGCCCTGAAGGTCACATGTCACTGAAGGCTCTCTATGAGACATCTGGACCAGGAGACCAAACTCCTGGGCCAACCCAAACTCCTGCTTACCACTGAAAGTGAGTTTCAGGGCTTGCTGGCTGAGGCCACAGGCAAGCTCAGGCTCAA
>RJWM01021261.1:0-35763 GCA_004363535.1 Dasyprocta punctata | reverse complement strand
AAGTCATTTCCAAAGGCTCTTGAACCACATGGTCAGGTATAGTCACAGCAACAACCCCACTCCTGGTACCAAATTCTGTCTTAGTTACTTTTCCCTCATTGCTGGGACAAAACACCTGACACCCAAAACTAGGGAAGGAAAGGTTTATTTATCTTACAGTTTTTGGAGGTTTCAGTCCATAATCAGCTGGCTCAAGGCATGGTGGCATGGCACAGGGGCAACACTTCAAGGCAGCAGCCCACCAAAAGCAGCCAGAGTAAAAGGCGGGCAAGAGCAAGCCTCTTCTCCTCCCGCATACTATACACAGGGCCCCACCCCACCCATGTGGGTCTAGCATTCACAAATCTCCTTGCCTTACTTTGCACAGGATGAGGACATTTACAAAGTAAGAACCCTGGCTCCCTGCTGAGTCTCTCAGTCAAACTTCTGACCTTTTCCAATTGACACAATGAACAGGTAACTGCTTGTGCTCTACACCCCAGGATATAGAGCTGCTGAGTTACTTAAATAAGCTTCTAGACTTCTCAAGTTGACACAATGTATAAACCATAACAGTGGACTTATAGTTTTCTCATTTTTTATTTTTTTTTCTTTTGTAGTACTAGAGAATTGAACCAATAGTCTTTGCACTGTTACATCCCTATTTTTAATTTTTTATTTTGAGACAGAGTGTCTCTAGGTTTCACAGGCTTGAACTTGGGATACTCCTGCCTTTAGCCTCTCAAGAGTACTGGAATTACAGGTTTGCATCACCACACCCCACCTTAGTTTGGATCCTTTGATTGATATACCCCTTTCCCTCCTCAATACCTGGCCACTGTTTTCTTCTTTGCTTCTGAGTTCAGGTTTTAGAAGCCATGTATAAGTGAGAGAGTGCAGTTTTGCCTTTTTTTAATTTTTTGTTACTGGGGATCAAACTCTCATCCTCGCACTTGTGCTGATGAGGTATATCCCCTGCCCAGTTTTGCCTTTCTTTAGCTTATTTCACTTAGCATAATGTCTTCCAGGTTCATCCACGTTTTTGTAAGTGACAGGATTTCACAGGTACTTCTGACACAGAAGCAAGAGGATTGGAAGTTCAAGGCCAGCCTGGGCAATTTTGCTAGAGCCTGTCAAAAAAACAAAACAAAACAAAACTCTAAAGGGCTGGGGATGTAGCACAGCACTCCATGAGTTCAACACCCAGTACCAAAACAGTGTACAGCAAAATATGAAGGGGATCTAGGTTGTGCCTGTCAAGCGTGAGGTTGTGAGTTCCATGCCCCACACCAAAAAAAAAAGAAAAAAAAAGATTTGCTAGTATCCATCAATTCAATAGATTCATAAAATGTGTAATGATGTATATGTACAAAATATTGACTAAATATGTTGGTAAATGTGTTGAAACTATTAACTCCACAAAAAGCACTCACTAAAAAGCACGGCAAAAATGATTAACAGAGTAATTTTATTTAAAAAAAATTTTTTTAGTACCGCGGATCAAAATCCCAACCTCGCACTTGTCAGGCAGGCATTTATGCCACTGAGCTAAAGGGAGTAACTGTAGAACTGTTGTTGAATATATGAAGACTGCCTCGTGTCAGTGCTATTTCACGAGGTAGTATGAGAGGCCTTGAATTTATGATATGACTGGTGGAGTCAAAAGAAATACATATTTGAAGAAGAAAAAAGTTTTCAAGTTTTCAAAAAGTATCAGTTCAGGCCTGGGATATAGCTCAGCGGCACAAGCTCCTGCCTGGCAAGCACAAGGTCCTGAGTTTGACTCCTGGTACCAAAATAAATGTTATCAGTTCACTGTAAACAGAATCAACTATGTATTAAGAGTTTTAGCATGGTGGTGCATGCCAGTAATCCTAGCACTAGGGAGGCTGAAGCAGAATGATCACAAGTTCAAAACCAGTCTAAGCTATGCAGCAAGCTCCAGGTTAGCTTAGACTACATAGTGAGACCCTGTCTCAAAACAAAACACCGAAGTTCAAAGACTGCATTAAGTCTGCAAATCTCACGCAATTGAGGCAGAAGACTCTTTGAGTTCAAGGTCAAATTGGGCAATTTATTCTCAGAATAAAAGAAAGACTAGGAGTGTTGCTCCATGATAGAGGGTCTTGGGGCTCCAAACCTAGTACCTGGGTGTGGGGAAGCACTTGGGAAGTTGAAGCAGAAGCATCACCCCGAATTTGAGGCCAGCTTGGCAAGACTGATTCCAAAAAACAAAACGGATTGATAAAGAAATAGGCCATTTAATGCACTGACAGGCATATCAACAGGGGAGAGTTACTGAGCAGCTGCACGGACACGGGTCTGGGAAGAGCCTTCCAGAGCAAACTGCGAAAGAGTCCCCACCTTCGGCCTCGCCTTCCGGCTTATTCCCAGGGGAAACAGCGCTAGGGTCCAGCTTTCACCTCCAACTCCTCTCTGGCTAGGGGCCACGGTCCCGCTCCAAGGCCAGGATTTGACCTCAGCCGTGGTCTCTCACCCTATTCCTCCCTTCATATCATGCTCCGAGTTAAACCCGGGTGCATCCGCAACCACTCGGGAAATACCTACAACTGCCCTGCCTAAATGCGTCCTCCACAGCCGACACCACCGCACACCGGGTACATCCGGTCCAGCCTTCGGAAGCGGAAGTGACGTCAGCACCCTAGCTCCGTCTTTTCCGGTCTGGCCCCGCGCGGTCAAGTTCCTTTTTTTACCTTAGTGGCGGTTAGGCTAAATAAATCAGCTTCGGTGAGGCGAGGTAAGGGGATCGAATGGGCAGCGGGAGGGGACAGTAGAAGTCCGAATGTGGCCAGGGTCACCGCGCAGCCTCCTCGGAGAGGCCAGGTGCGCTTCGTTCGTGTCCGCCGAGGCCGCGAGCCCTACGGGCCACTGGGTCCCCGAGGCCGCTGGGCCGTCGGTCCCGCAGGGGGCCATTTGGGAATCATTGTTAGGGGCGTTTCTTTAGGATCTTTTCGAACATAGTGCTTGCCTCCTCAAAATCCTCTAAAGTAATCTTTTTGAAATTTTTGTCACTAGGAAGCGAACTTCCGCCGCTGGCGCCCTGCTGAGCGTGCGTCCGCCTTCGACCCGGCGATTCCAGCTTGTCCTGGTGAGCACTGCGGGCAGTTGGCTCGAGAGGGCTTTTACGTCTTGGTATTTGAAGGCAAATGTATATTCTTTTTTATTAGACTTGTTTTGAATGAGCTGTATTTACTTTTGACACGTGACATTTAGAAAAAGCTGCTTTCTTAAGTGGCCAGGATATTCAAAGTTCTACACGTAGCTTGTGCCGAACGCACGTCGCATCAGTAAGGGACAAAGAGGACCCAGATTCCCCATGGAGCTTCAGAATGGGCCTCTAGGAAGGAAATGGGGAGTTGCTACGATTTACAGTTTGCTTTTTCTCGGAAAAAAAAATTTTTTTTAGGGGGTGGGACTTATTTTTCCTCCTGTGTTGAGGAATGAACCTAGGTTCTCGTGTTTCAAGCTCTCCCACTGAGCTACCTTCCCAGCCCATGTTGAACTATTTAATAGGATGCAACTTGCAAATTGCAGAAGTAATACTTGCTTCTCTTTTGTTTTTTTATTTTTGCCTGGGAATTGAACCCCGGGCCTTCGCACTGACCTATATCCCGAGCCCTTTTTATTTTTATTTTATTTTTTTAATTTTGAGACAGGATTTCTCTAAATTGCCTAGACTGGGGCTCCAATTTGATTTTCCTGCCTCAGCCTCGCAGAGTGCTGGGATACAGCCATGGGCCACCACACCTAACTGGGTAATGCAGGTTCTATGAACACAGTTTTAATAAAGCCGCAGTACAAACTCAGTGGGTTGGACATGGCCTGTAGTTCCAGCAGCTCGGCCATCTGAGGTAGGAAGTTTCAAAAAACTCCATTGTTCCAGAATATGCCTTTGTATCTTAATAGTTTCATGTATTATCATTGTTTGTTATAGTGTCTTTTAACTTAAAACAGTTCTTTTTTCTTTATATTGTCTTTTGTGTGGGAGTGTGCTGGAGATCCAACACAGAGCTTGGAATATGTGTAAGTGGTCTACCACTCAACCATACCCAGACCTGTGTTGTCTTTCTGAAGAGCTCTTTTTTGTTTATAGAATCACCCATTTTTATATTTCTCAATGTTTTTTTCATGATGCTGGGGATTGAATCCACAGTCTTGCTCAGCCTAGACAAGTGCTCAATCACTGAGCTATACCTCCACCATCTTCATATTCTGCTGTTCAAATGTTTCCTCCATTTCTTGTATTTATTGTAAATTGTTATTGCCTGAATTCTTGATTAAAGCACGGTGAAAATATTCAACATAGCTGCTCTCAGGGAACTTGTAAATAAATGGAGGAGGCTGACCTCTAACCAAGGAGAGATGTATTACTACAAATGGACAAGGATCTGAAAGTAAAGGATAATGTGGTGTTCATATGGGCATAATGAAGCAAAGAAGAGTAATGATAAGCCAAGGCCAGAATGTCCATTTGGAAAGGGAATTAGGAGGGCAGGGAACAAGTTCTATTAATTGGCTGAAATGGAACAAGCATTACTCCCAGGTGGGGCCCGGAAATCATTTTCTGTGTTTGGGCAGGAAAAACTGAGAAAGGATTATGCTGTTCAGTATATAACTGACAGGAAAACTAAGTGCTGTCCTTTGAAATTACGAACATCAAGATAAAATATAGGCCTGTTTTTAAAAAAGATAAAATACAGGCCTATGATTCCAGCTACTTGAGATGCTGAGGTAGGAAAATGGCTCAGTCAAGGCCAGTCTGCGTAACATAGTAAAACTGGATCCCTGAACAGAAAAATATAGGACAAAGCATGAATGTGTTTAAAAATCATGAACAAGATATTGATTTGAGGAATTAAAATCAGTGGCTGAGTGTTGAGAAGGAAGTTCACTCTAAACATTTTATTTCTGTTAATTATTTGTGTTAGAAGATGCTTTTATACAGTCAGAACCTGAGTTTTATTTTTCCCCAGTCAGCTTTGGTTGTCTTACTCCTATCCAAACCTACCCTTCATTCCATGAATGTCTAGAGCAGTGATGGTGAACCCCCTTAGAGTTTTTATTAACAGCCCACTGAAACGTGTACCATAGGTTCACCACCGCTGGTCTAGAGTGACTACTCCTAGGTAACTCCTTATAGGCACATTTAGGAAGCTGAAGACACTTCTTGGGGAAATAACCAGAAAACTCACCTGCTGAAGGATCTGTGTGAATTGGCAGTGTCCATGTTCTTTGTTGGCCACTTAAGGGTCACAAGAGCTGAGTGAATATAGTGAAATTTTGATGTGAGTTCTTTGTAATGGTTGAAGTTGATGAGGATGTGCATGTTTATTGGTGGGGCAGTTTGAAAAATTGTTGGCAGTGTGTCTTGGCTTTGTACATGTGCATGCTTTGTTATACAAAAGTAATGCAAGTTCATGTAATTGCACGTTCTTTTGTATTGCAGTGTTATATGTAATAACCCTAAATTGGAAACAGCCCAGCTTTGGGTCAGCAGAATAGTGGGTAAATTGTCATGTACTTGTGGAAGACTATAGTAGTGATTGTGAAGCTTTCAAGGATAACAAACCGCCGGTTATGGCCTGTGTGTCGTAGGTTCACCACCACTGCTCTATAACAAGTAGAATAAAGAAAAGGTAGATGAAAAAAATGGATGAACTTTACTTTTTTGGTGGGAAGGGGGACAGTGTTTTCTTTGTAATTTAGGTTGGTCTTGAGCTCTTTGTGTAGCCCTGGCCGGCCTCAAAATCCTAGCAACCCTGCCTCAACCGCCTAATCTTAGCACAGGGATTACACACCCAGCTCGAAATTTGCAGTTTCGAGTGAAAAAAGGTAGACACAAAAGACAAGGATTTAGACCTTATTAATGTGTGTATGTGTTTTCTGTTGCTGCCTAACAGCTCAAAGTCAGTGGGTTAGAATAATGCTGTTTCTTTGGGTCAGAACTGCAGGCCTGGTATAGGTCGATTCTCTGGTCAGGCTCTCATCTGATTGTGGTCAAGATATGGGTTGGGTTTCAGTCTCATGTTCCTTGACTGTGGAAGATTAAGTAGGGAAAACTATTTCTATGCTTGTGATGAACAAAATTCATTTCCTTAGAGCTATAGGACTTCCTGGACCCTGTCAGCTGAAGGGTGACCTTAGCTCCTAAAAAGTGCCTGCAGTGCTTGCCACCAGACAGATGACTTTATTAAACTGGCAAGCTCAGTTCCATCACCCCAAGATAGCCAGCACAATCTATGCTGGCAGGTGGAGATCCCTAGAGTCAGAGTGGGAGGTAGCACCCTTGCTGTAGTTACGGTCTGCTGGAAGGTCGAGTGGTTTGCTGCTTTACTCAGGGCCAGATTGATTGAAATCATTAGGCAGCATTGAAACAGTACTAGCCACAGTTGGTGGGTTAGTGTCTAGAGGGAGTCAGGGCACCAGTGTAGGTGGAAGACCTGAGAGTGCATGGTGTGTTCTTAGGAGAGCTGTGGCGGACATCTGGGGCATCCTTCAGCCAGCTGAGATGAGTAGGCAAGTAGGCCAAGGGAGTTTTGGGTACCACATGGGTTGCACTGCCTGAACCTCAAGTGTCTACATCTCTGGGGTTGTGGGGAACAAGAGTCTGAGGCCCAGGTTACCAAGGGTAGATGCACAAAGTGGGTTGGGTCAACATGTGTATGTGGTGCACAGCGTCTGTCATGAAGGAAAGAAGCCAACAGCATGTTTGCACATGAGCAAGGGGGCTGAGGGATGATAGTGACTGGTGCAGGGCTTCTTGATCATCTGGGTCGTGTTCTAACAGAAACAACTTCATACTCAAAGATCAGTGAAACACAAGGGGTACCCTGGAGGTCTAATGGAAAATTGGGAGACACCTGAAATGCTCATCCAACCAGTGGGGGAAGTGAGAGATGGGCAGACCTGGGGTCCTGTGTCTTTATTAAATTTCATATGTGTTACCCTTTAGGCTTAATGACTGGGGAACACTAAGATGTCTGCGTGGTTTACCCAAGTATGTTGTTTCTTGGGTCCAGTCTTTTGTTTAGGATGACCCTGGCTGAAGGATGAGAAGCAGCCACTCTTTTTAGTTTCATCATATGTGAGGGTCAGCACATGATAGTCATAGTCTGTGAACTTGAACGTTCACTTGATCCCACGGGACTTTCCATGTTGTGTGAGTCTAGGGATGGGGGTTGCGTCATGGCTTCTGACTGGGGCAGGTGCTTTGGTATAATTCTCCGAAGGGCTTATTTTTGACTGCCTCCTGACTTACAGAGGTGTAAATAGCAGTGTCTGCTATATCCTGTTGGTTTTATGACCCAAAGCATAATGGGCAGCTAGGGATAGGAGGTCAACAGGCTCATGGTCTAGGAGAGAGAGAGATTCTGTTTATTTCCAGAAGAGCCTGATTGGTGACCAGTCATTTCTTTTGATGGTAAATACCAGGAGGTCAAAAGGGAGAATCTCTTGTATTAGAAGCCATGGAGTAACAAAGAGCCATCTTGTTGGGCATGGTGGCACATACATGTAATCCCAGCACTGAGGCTGAGGCAGGAGGATCACTCCAGGTTCGAGGCCAGCCTGGGCTACACCAGTGAGCTCAGGGCCAGCCTGAACTACATGATGAGAGTCTGTCTCAAACAAACAAACAAACAAAACCAGAGCCACCTTAAGTGGTCCAGAGAGTCCTAGACTCTCATAAAGTAGTATTTTGCTTTTTATTTAATTTTTAATTAGGTCGTTTTGCTTTGGTTTGTTTTTTAACTGAGGTCATGTTGCCCAGGCTGGCATTGAACTGGCCTCAAGCAAACATCCTGCCTCAGACCTCTGACTTGGGACTACAGACATGTTCAACTTCTGTTATTAAGGCACTAGTAGGAGTCCCTGTTGGTTTGATCTTGCATGTAAAATATGTGAGAAATATGTTGCCATCAAAAACCCAAGTAGTACTTTAAAAGGTAACTGAAATTTTATATCCTTGATGAATGTGTGAATGAAGTCTCCTTGTGGAAGGATGTTCCTGCAGAAGGTGGGTGTCATTAAGATTTTTTTTTTCTTTTCTTTTTTGGTGGTACTGGGGATTGAATCCATGTAGCACTGAGCTACTTCACCAGCCCTTTTTATTTTGAGAGGGGGTCTCAATAAGTTGTCCAGCTTGGTCTCATAAACTTGCGATCTTCCTGCCTTAGCCTGCCTAAGAGCTGGGATTACAGGGTGCACCACCACCTTGTTTTTTAAAAAGACTATATGATGACAGATCTGTTGGGTAGTCTGGAGAAGGTGTATTGTGTCTTGTTTGTTTTTCGAAGCAGAATTTTACTATGTAGCCTAGGCTGGCATGAACTCGTGATTCTCCTGCCTCAGCCTCCTGAATAGTAGGATTACAAGTGTGTGCAACTGTGCCAGACTTACTGTGTGTCCTTTTTGAAGTTGCATCAAACTGCGGCCTAGAGCTTAGTGAAATAGTCACTGAAGAGAGTGTGTTAGACAACGTTATAATAGCAGTGTTTCCAGTGTTGATTGCATAGAATCAGTTATTTCAGTAGTGCTGCTTTTGGGGCCTTGATGGATGGGACCACTGCATTATGATTGTGGTAATCCATCACGAAGTACCTCCTATTGTTTTTATTGTTTAAATTTTTTTTTTTTTTTTTTTTTTGGCCTTATAGGGATTGAACCTAGGACCTTTCCACTTGGCTGCATCCCTCGTATCCATTCCCCACATTATTGAGACAGAGTCTCGCTAAATTGCCCAAGCTGTGCTATTTGGGGTCCTCCTGCCTCTCTCTCCTAGAATTCTGGGATTGCAGGCATGCTTTGCCACACCTGGTTTATTTTCAGATTTAAGAACAGGCAAAATTAGGTTGACAAATGGAGGTGCAGTTGGTAAAATCCCTCTTTCATTGACTGAGTTTTATATAAATTTTAATCCTTGAGGCCCTGTTTTAACTTACAGTAAATGTTACTATTCTTTGCATTGCCAGACCCTGCATCTTAGACATGCTAGGGAAGTGCTCTACCATTGAGCTGTATCTATGGACAAAACTTTTTTCTCATCTTTATGTCAAATATATCTTAATTGGAGGGCTGGGAATCTAGCTCAGTGGCACAGAGCCTGCCTCAGAAGCGCAAAGTCCTGAGTTCAATTCCTGGTACCTCCCCACCCCAAAAGAACAAAACCAAAAAACAATATCTAATTTGGGAATCCATGGGTTCAGCTTTATTAAGCCAATTTCTAAGTATCAAAGTCTTACTTTAATTATATTGTTACTTGATATGGGATTGGTATAGGGGAATGAAACTTCCAACCTAGTAGATGTCCGAGTTCATGTTCTCTAAAATTGAAGAATGAATTTTAGGAACAACGGAGGAACAGTGGAGGTTTAAGAGCAGAATATGTTTATTGCGAGAAAGAGAGCTTCTGTCTGAGAGACAGACAGAAGGGGGCCCCAGCAGGTTGCCAAAGAGTCTTGCCTTTTTTAGGGACTTTTATAGAGTAAAATTGAGGTGAGCTGGGTCCCAGGTGGGGAAAATGGGAATTCACAAGGTGGGCGTAAGGTGGGACAGAACTGTGGTCAACCAATAAGATTAATTACTCAGGTAAAATTGAGTAAATCAGGGACAAATGAGGAAGCAAGTCACTTAGTAAGCGGGTGTGCTTAACAGCAGTGACTCTTCCTGTAGGGGGTTGGGATGGTGACTGCTGATTTCGTCTGGTGATAGAGAACTATTTAGATTGTCAATCCATAGGGTGTGGGTGTATTTGCTTTGCCTTTTGTCTTGAGATCTGGCCCACAGTGGGAGGTGTTTGTCTCCTTCAAGGTTGCAAAGTATCTGAACTTCTGCACTGGCTTCTTTGAGGGCTCAGTCCTGTCTGACTGCCCATAATATTTCTAAATAACTCAGCTGCCTGTAACAGAATGTTTTAGGATAGTGATTCTACAGGAAATTAAAGCAAAGCTTCAGTTAGCGCAAGGCATGCTTTATGTTTTTTCTCTATTTACCATTTTAAGACTTTAGGAGAGACTAATCAGTCTCAAATTTAATGGAATCCCTCAGATTGAGTAAATTACTTAACATTTTAGCAAATGTTAAAGTAAACTTAAATACTTTTTATTCTTCCTATGTCCAGTGCTTTGTTTTTAAATCACTAAGTAATCTGAGACTGGCAGCACTGTTGTTAGCCCTGGCATTTGCTCAGTACTTGGTGTGTATAAAGTGTAAAGTGTCTGTCCCCCCGCCACCTTAAGCCCAGGCTTTTTTTCTCCCATTTTATTTTAAAAGCTGCCTGAAATGGTGGTTCTTGGTTTCTGTCTCTTGCTGATAAAGGGGAGCCGAGGAGGGGAAGGAGACTTGTGCTTTTATTCTGGGTGCCGCTGATGCAAGCACCTTGGTGCATTTAGGTTGCTGAGTTGTCCAGACTTCTTCCTTTCTTCTGTAAAACTGTTGGAATGGCTTGAATCATTAGGTAGCTGGAATTCTTTTTTCTCATGCTGGCTGCTTCCCTGACAAGCTTCTGGTAGTCCAACTGGTCTCCGTATTGAGAGCGATTTCCCTCATCAGAGTTGTAGGTATTGCCTCGTTTTCCAGTATGTTCTTTGGACCTCGTTAGGGCCAGGGGAGCATACAAGGGAGGTAGCAGCACAGGGGTAGCAGACCTTAGCTTGCAGCATCGCCAGCCAGGTTGTCTCCCCAGTGCCATTATTTCCCCAAGGAAGGATGTGTCTCTGTTGACTGAATTTCCAGCTTAGTGAGTCACCATGCCAGTCTTCCTTTGATACTCTGCTGACACTTGCGTTTGCCCCATGCCTACCCTTATCTTTTTTAACAAGTCAGTTCATCTGAGCAAGGCCTTCACTCTTGACTGGTAGCAGGGAGTGCTGGTGGAACTTGAGTGTGGTTGGACCTTTTACCCTGTTAGGGCTGACAGTTGGTCAGATCCTTGCATGTCAGGGTGGGGAGTTTTGGCATCACTCAGCAGAGACAGGAGGCAGCAGTGCAGTGTGGCACAGATGCCCTTCCCAAATGGTGCTGGCCATGTGGGAAGACCAGGAGGGAAGCCAAGAGCAGTCTAAATGCCTTTCATTGTGTTCCTCCTGGGTCATATTACCATTTGCTACACCAGTTGTATGTTTCTCTGTTTTGGTTTTAAAGGCCTCGCTCTGGTATATGGCTATAAATACTAACCCTACCCAGAACAGGAGAGTTACACTCTGGTTAAGTGGGATGCAGACAAGGACACAACATTCATGAAATAGAAGATTTTATTACCCACACATCCATGAGATTTGAGGGCTGCCTTTAAGGGTCCACAGGAGGTGTAGAGATGGTAGAGTGCTCAGGAGTGGAGGAGAAGGGGGCCTTTGGACTGTGCCTTTTTTTCTTCCTCCTTTTTATTTTTTTTTAATGGTAGTGCTGGAGTGCTGGGAATTGAACCCAGGGTCATCACAGCAAGCTACCACTCCATTGTCATTTTATTTTTTGAGATACGGTCTTGCTAAGGTACCCCAGCTGGGATTAAACTTGGGAACCTCCTGCTTCAGTCTCTCAAGTAACTGTGACTGGGTTGGGGTTGTACTTTTGTAAAGGTTAAGTGGGATGCATTGTCCCACTGACTTTTCCACTGGGGCTGTGGATTGGCTAATGTGAAAACACTTCCAAACATGGCCTTGCTTACCTGACTCTGGGATTGGCTCTTCAATTTGATCATGATCAGTAGTGATATAGGGGAACAAAACTCCTGACCTACTGTATGTCTAGTTTGAGTTTGAGTTTGTGTTCTCTAAAATTGAAGAATGAATTTTAGGAACGACGGAGGTTAAGAGCAGAAATATTTATTGACAGAAAGAAAGCTTCTGTCTGAGAGAGACACAGAAGCGGTCCCGAGTGGGTTGCTAAAGACTGTCTTTTCTAGTGACTTTTATGGAGTAAAACCATGATGGGGAAAACAGAACTTGCAAGGCAGACAGGCATGAACCGTGGTCAACCAATAAGATTAATTATTTAGGTAAAATTGACCAAATCAGGGATAAATGGGGAAGCGAGTCATGTAGCAAGCGAGCATTCTTACGAATCAGGGGGTTGGAATGGTAATTCCTGGCTTCTCAAGGTGATCCATACCTAATCCCTAATGTTTATACTTAGGGTGTGGTTGCATTTGTTTTGCCTTCTGTCTTGAGATCTGGCCCACAGCAAGAGGTGTGTGTCTCTTCCAAAGTCGTAAGACATCTGGCCCTCTGTGCCGGCTCCTTTGAGGGCCTAGCCCTGTCTTGACTGCTTAGAATATTTCTAACTAACTCAGCTGCCTGTAACAGTAGGAGGATGTGTGAGACAATGTTGGGTTTTTCATCAGTGTGATGAGGAATGAGCAGGACCTATGAAGGGGAAGCTTTAACCTGACCATCGATGACAAGATCCCACTGTGTCTCCAATAACTTAAATGCAGCCTTAAAATGGGTGCTGAGGCAGTTACTGTCTCGTGACACACTTTCACATGCCAAACTTGACATCTGTACGAAGAATGTGGTCTATGTTGCATGTTGAAATTGGTCTTAAAATTGGAGCTAGATAAATCAGTTGGTGCCTGGCACAGTCCAGTCTGGCTGTGCACGACACTGTGTGGCTTCTGCACACATTTGAATTTCCTCATCATTAATCAAGCAGATACAAGAGAAGGTTCTGCTCATTCCCCATAGTGAGAGGATGCAGGCCAAGTAGTCACAGGCCTTGTTAATCACTCCTTAAGTTTAGTCAGATTGTCACTGAGTATTTTGTTAGTAAAGACAAAATTATAACCTTTAATAATGTGTATATAAATATGCAAAAGAGGTAAGAGTTGAGTCTGCACACTTTTACCCCCTGACTTGTTGGTGTGTGAAATCAAAATGACCCTGATGTATTGGAGCATACTTTTGTCTAATTAGGAACTAAGATCTCTAGACCTTCAGTACTAGAGTTGCTGGAACTGGAAGCAGTTTTGGACCCATATATCCTGACTGTACTGCAGGACAGTAGCATGTGAAGCCTCTGATTCAGAGGATAGGTTTTGTCCTGTGAAAAAGAATCTCATCAGTTGGGGTGTTGCATCTGCCATTTGGCCTTATAACGAATGCTCAGTGAGTCCTTCCAGCTTTGGATCTGATCAGCTACTCCCGAGTGACTGTGATGAGACTAGTTGCTTGTGTGGCTATGCTCCATTCTTGTGCTTCCTCTGTGGTGAGGTTTCCTTGGTGAGAAACAAGGCTGTGGATGCCAGGGCTAGGGGTTGAGCATTTTGAGGGCACAGATGGTACCAGCAGAAATGTAACTAGCAGAAATGCAAATCCACCAGAGTTTGAGTCTGTTCCATCGAGGAGTGGCAGCAGACTCTTCTCTGTTACTTCCCTTGTTGCTGTTGCTGTTTTCTCCCCCAACCTCGTGGGTGATCACAGATCCTATTCAGGGCGGACTGAGTGGTGACTCAGGGAAGTAAGCGGAGGAGCACTTCGATTCCTGTCCACCCTACTGCATGTTGTTTCTCAACTTACTCTGTGGTAATAAGTCTCCTGGCTAATGTGCTCCAGTCCTCTCACCCTGTTATCTATTGCTATGCTAAATGTTTTTTGTGTTAAACAATCACAAAATAAAGACCAAGTTGAGGCCGCTGTTGCCCTGCTAGGTGCTTTCCTGGCATGGACATCAGCACTTCCAGGGTTGATAATGACCCTGCAGGGAGGGAGGTGATTTGGCTGCTCAAGGTATGAGGAACTTGTAAATTACACAGCCAGAGAGAGGGAAATATTTAACCCTGTAAGAAGACTGTTAGCTGCCTGGTTAGGTTTTAAAAATAATGCATATGAAAATCAGTAAAGGAGGAGAAACAGTAGTCGTGTGGACAAGGGTCCTTCTGGGGGGTGATGGCAAACCATTTAGAAACCAAATACCTAAACTGTGACCCAAAATTTATTTGTTTATTTATTATTGTTACTGTTTTTAGTTTTTGTTTTTTGGAGACAGGGTCTTGCCAAGCAGTGGAGGCTGGCCTTGAACTCAGTATGTAGCTGAGTTTGGCATCAAAGTTGTGGCAGTCCTACCTCAGCCTGCTGAGTGCTGGGATTACAAGTGTGTGCCACCACACCCAGCCAGAACCCATTTATTTATTGCAGGGTGCTAATGCTGCAGTTAAACCTGAACACTGAGGTCATAGTTTAGAAAAAACAACTCAAAACATTAAAAGAAAAACAGTAACAGAGCTCAGGTTACTAAATAGAAGAATAAAACAAAACAATAAAACGGAACAAAACATTGGATTTTAAAAACAAGACAGAAGGAAATCCCCCACAGTTGCTACAATGCATATTACTATTCTCCAAATAGATGCTCAGCCCACCAGCCTTAGGCCTGCAAAGTCAATCAAACAATACAAGCATTGTTCCTTGTTGTTGTTGTTGTTGTTGTTGGCTTCAGTTGCTATCATCTCAGCCTGACTTCCTCTGAATCAGCCCATTGCTGGGGGGTGGGGTGAGTGTGTGGAGGGGTGTGGGTGTGGAGGGGGTGTGTTGCTCTTATTTCCCAGCCCACACTCTGGCTGGCTTACAGGAAAGTGTGGTTTGGCTTCTTGCTGCCCCTGGCTCACGAGAATGTGTGGTTTTGCTTCTTGATTCTCTTTAAGTTAGGTATTTTGATCTTGTTGAAACTCTTAAAATTTATGTGCCAAATTTATATATAAGAAAAGGTGGAACTACAGTTAGTATTTTGTGTATGTGTTTTTTTTTTGTTTTGTTTTTTTGGTACCGGGGATCAAACTCACAACCTTGTGCCTGCCAGGCAGGCGCTTACACCACTGAGCTAAATCCCCAGCTACAGTTCGTATTTTGTAGCTGCATTGTTAACATGTTTGTTAAAATCCATTAGTTGACAAAAGTACATCAATTTTGGAATTGTTACTTAAAGTGTAAATATACCTGGGAACCCACCAATTTTTTTGGCAGTACTAGTTTCAAACTCAGGGATGCTGCATCTTTCTTTTTTTAATTTTTTATTTTATTTTATTTTTTATTTTTGAGACAATGCCTTGCTAAATTGCACAGCTGGCCTTGAATTAGTTAATACATTTCTGTCATTTACAATTGGTTTAATATGTGGAACTTCAGGGGCCCTAATAAAATAGTTAATACGGTCCAAAGTAAAGTTAATACAGGCTCTTCAAGGATTAGCTCTTGTTATACAAGGACTGGGGTATAACTTAGTGTGTAGGATACTTGTCTTGTGTGTGTAAATCTCTTGAGTTTGATCCCTAGCACCACAGAAAAACAAAGAAAAGAAATCTTGTTAATGTGAAACTTAATAAATGGGTGACTGTCACAACTGTTTTACCTATTTGACTGGAGTGGGCTTAAACCCATGGCCCTGCCTATATTTGGCTAATGCTAAATCCCCAGCTTCTCTTTGCCTGTTCTTAAATTTGAAAATAAATGAATAGGTAAATGGCACTCATAGTGAATTCTTTTTCTGTTTTTTTTTTATTCATAATGAATTAATACAACCTTAATGTTGTCGTTCTGTTCATGAAGACCCCTATAACCAGCATTCAATATTATTAAAATTACTGATTCTTATAGAATTAGCAAGTGGCAACCATTTGTATAACATCTTGCATTCATTGCTTGTTTTGCCAGCCTCACAGACACAGTGCGCCTCCACTTAGGAAGAGACACCGTTTACCTTCTCAGGCTTCCCTGAGGCACTTGGACACCTTTCATCACACACAGTCTTTGAAGACAATATCTGAAGTCAATCTACCTTTCTCTAGGACCACAGGTAGGACATAATAATGTTCATAACATCCATCTCCAGAGACATTTGTATGTCACATGTACGAATAATTCATAGTTTGACATAATCCTTTTTGGGTTCTGGGAACATGCCCCTCAATTTTTAAAAATTTATTATGCTCTTTTTTTTTTTTTTTTTTTTTTGAGATAGTGTCTTGCTGTGCAATTCAGGCTGGCCTTGAACTCACTTTGTTTGGTTTTGGTTTTGGTTTTGGTTTTTTTGGTACCAGGGATTGAACTCACAACCACTGAGCTAAATCCCCAGCCCTGTTATTTTTTTTTTCCCCTCGGTACCCTCACAACCTCGCGCCTGCCAGACAGGTGCCTAAGCCACTGAGCCAAACTTCCGGCCTTGTGTTTTTCGAGGCAAGGTCTCACTATGTAGTTCAAGCCTGCCTTGAGCTCACTTTGTAGCCCAGGCTGGTCTCAGACTGGCAAGGATCCTCCTGCCTCAGCCTCCCGAGTGCTGGGATTAAAGGCGTGTGCCACCATGCCCAGCTTTGAACCCACAGCGATCCTCATGCCTCAGGCTCCTGAATGCTGAGATAATAGGTGTGTGCCACCACACCCAGCAAATTTGTGATTTCTCCATGCAAACATCTTCACACTGTTCCAAGCACCTGGCTCCTACAGCTAGGTGCAGCAGTGTTGTAGGGCCGGTTTTGCCATGTGTTTCCTTTCTTGTCATTCCTGGCTGTGAAACATGGATGATCACATGCAGCAATGAGAGTTCTTTTTGTGTATTTCCTGTAGACCAGGTGTGTACAACCCCTGGTTTAAGAGCTATGTACAGCCCTGGACAGCTAGTAATGTCTCAGTATCATAAACTTAACATTTATTATCATGTGATCTCTTAGAAAAATTTCACGTGACTCAATTGCAGTGTGTTTGAGCAAGGACTGTGTAAATGACAACAGAATGCTTTATATTGATTCCACCTCCTGCCCCTGCCACACATAGTTGGATTGAAACTTGCATGCATCGGTGTACTAGAGTTTTATGTGCTTGTGTGGTTTAGATAGTGAAAGGCAATGATTATTGGTAATATTTCAACTTACCTATATGTGTGTATGCCTTTGAAGGCAGGCATTTATCATTATTAAGCAGACCTGTAAGTTTTCTTAATTATTATACACTTAGGTTTACTGTGTTATTTCATAAAGTAGCTTAAGTTAAATATTAAAAAATAAAGGAGATTCTGTTATTTAACTATGTTAATTATATCACATATTTTATGTGTGGCCCAAGACTACTTCACTCAAGTGTGGCCCAGGCAAGCCAAAAGGTTGGACCCTTATGCTGAGGCCCTCCAATACTGTTCCAGTAGGCCCTCACTCTCAGGTCCTAGTAGGCCTTGTGTATAAATGGGAGTTGGTTATGTTCCGTTTGCCAGTGCAGGGGGTAGGCAGACATGTTTGGTTATGTTTGTATTTTGTTTTGTTGCAGTTCACAAGTAAACATTACATATATTTATGGTATACAGCATGATTTTTTTTCTTTTTGATACAGGGTCTCATTATGTAGTTCAGGCTGGCTATGAGCTCACTTTGTAGCACAGGCTGGTTTTGAACTCACAACAATCCTCCTGCCTCAGCCTCCAGTCCAGACTGTTGGGATTACAGGTGTGCACCACCACACCTGGCTTACAACCTGATGATTTTTATATCTGCTTCAATTGAGGCCTGGGAAAATCCAGCTGTTTAGCATGCGTTACCTCACTTACTGTTTTGTGTGTAGTTAGAAAGCTTAAAAATCTGCTCTCATCAATTTTCCAGTATATTGCTGTGAATACTAGTCATTGTGATGTACAGTACATGTTAACTTCCTGTCTTGCTCAGATTTTGGGTCCTTCCACCAGCATCTCTGAAGCACTCAGTTTGAGGCAATGGTAACCATTATTTTACTGTTTCTGTGAGGGTTTATGCTCTATTTAGATGAGCTCAGTTGGTATTTTTCTTTCTTACCATAATGTTCTGTAGGTCCATCCATGTTGGCACCAAGACAGAATTTCTTTTTTTTTTTTCTTTTTTTTTTTTTTTAGCTAAATAATAGTAAGCATATGTACTTCATTTTCTGTATGCTTTTCTCTATTGATGGACACTTGGGTTGTTGAAATGTTCTGTCTGCTTCGAACAGTGCTGCAGCATCTGTAGTGTTACTGTCTCTGTAACATTCTGATGTCCTGTCCAGTGGAAATAAACTCAGTAGAGGGACTGCTGTAGTACATGGTAGTTCTATTTTTAATTTTTTGGGAACTTTCATATTATTTTCCATAATGGCTATACACACTAATTATTTTTGAAATTGAGCTGCTTATCCAATGTGTACTTTGCTAATCAGTTGGCATGGAATGTCACTCAAGGTATTCTTTTTTGTTCCACTGGACTGTATGTTTTTATTCTAGTACTTAAGCTTCTGCAATTTTTGGATAGGTAGTCAAATTACATAGATAGTGTGGCTCCAGCTTTTTTTTTTTTTTTTTTTTTTTAACTGAAAATTCCTTTGGCTACTTTACGTGCAGCATTTGTGGCTTATCTCAGGGATAAATTTCATTTGATCATGGTGAATGATCTTTTTTTTTTTTCCCCCAAGTGCTAGGGATTGAACCCAGTGGTACTTTATCACTGAGCTACATCCCTAGTCCTTTTTATTTTTTGAGGTAGTATCTCAATAAGTTACACAGACTGGCCTTGAATTTGTGAGTCTTCTAATTTAGCTTGCCAAGTAGCTTGGATTACAGGTGAGTACCACCGAGCCTGACTGGTCCTTTTAATGTTCTGTTGAATTGAGTTTGCTAGTAATTTTGGTGTTTTGCATCTGTCTTAAAGCTGGCCTTGAATTGATGATTCTTCAGCATTAGTCTTCCAAAGTGCTAGAACTACAGGAGTGTGCCACCATGGCCAATTAATACTCTTTTTTTCATAACTACCTTCTCTGGCTTTAGTAGCATAGTAGTACTTCACAAAGTGAGTTTGAAGTATTTTCTGCTCTTTAATTTTTGGAAGAATGTGAGAAGGATTGCTCTTAATCTTTTTGTAGGACACGCCTTTTACATGTCTCCCACTGTGTCTTGTCCCATAAATTCTCTGGTGAGAAATCTGCTCCTGGGCTTTTTGAAACTCTTATATGTGATCTTGTTTCTCTTGCATTTAGGCTTTTTGGAGTTTTTCTTTTCCTGTGATACTGATGAACGAACTCACAGATTCACATATGCTATGCATGTGCTCTAATGCTCAGCCTTGTTCTTGGTTTTGAATGTCTGGTTGTAACACTGTTCAGGTTCTGTATGGATTGGTTTCTGTTTTGTTTTTGAGAGCTCTGAACCTCCTGTATAAAGATACTGATACTTTTTGCAGATGTGGGACATTTTTACCCCTTTTTCCCCTTTACAGTGCTGCAATTGGAAGACAGGGCCTCTTTATTGTAGGCCAGGGCTTTATCACCTAAGCACAAACACAGAATGTTTCTTTTTTCCTGCTGTACTGAAAGTGAAACTGAGGACTTCATCCTGAGCTCTAGGACCTTTTTATTTTTATTTTGAGAGGTGTCTTGTGTAGCTGGTCTTGAAATCCAGATCTTCCTACCTCTGCTTCCTGCAAAGGTGAGTTTACAGAAATGCACCACCATGCTCAGCCTATTTCTACCTCATTGTCTTTTTTTTCTGTTGAAGTTCTATGAAGAGAGAATTCACTGTTTTGTTTCACTTTCCTATAAATACCATATGGTTTCTTGATTCTTTTTTTCATTTTTGTCCTTTGACTACATTTACAAATGCTCTGTCTGAGAGATCATATATTTTTCTTCTATTGATACTGTTTATTGCATTTTTAAATTTGCTTTGTATGAAAACAAAAAGTAAAAAATATAAGCAGAAGTTACTGGGAAGAGAGAGCTCATCAGTAATAACATAAGGTGTATCATTGAGAAGACTCACCAGATCCGCAAGTGTTGAGCATGTTGATGTGGTGCTTTCTTCCCTGTGCTGTGAGCACCAGTAGGGATTCCCGTGGTTGAGATATATTCTGATGTGTTTGGAAACTCACAACATTCTGGTTCTTAATACTGTACTTGTAAACGTAGAGCATTAGATTTTAAGTATCCCAGGCATCCAGAGTCCATGTTGGTTCTGATGTCTTTACAACCACAGTTGAGTTTTTAGGGACAAACTTTTATCTGCATTGAAGTGCTGATTCACTCTTCCCTCATTACTGGAATCTAAATCTGTGGGTTTTGTTTGTTTTTCATCATTAGTGATTATCTGCTGTGAAAGGATTATTCAAATAATTAAATAGAGTAATGTATATAATGGAGTTATTATATATACGTAGTGTAAAGATAAAAAAGCCTGTCAAGCCAGGCATGGTGGCGCACGCCTGTAATCCCAGCACTCAGGAGGCTGAGACAGGAGGATCCTTGCTAGTTCGAGATCAGCCTGAGCTACAAAGTAAATTCAAGACCAGCCTGAACTGCATAGTGAGACCCTGTCTCAAAAAGTAGGGCCGGCGATTTAGCTCAGTGGCCTAAGCGCCGGCTGGCAGGCACAAGGTTGTGAGTTCCATCCCCAGTACCCAAAAAAAAAAAAAAAAAAAAAAAAAGGCTGTCAGTGTAACAGACAGTACATAGGGTTCTTCACTAAATGACAGTAGTATTACTAATCTCATATTAAAGGATTTGTGCCACTTCAGTGGCATTCGCATTTGTTGCCAGCAGAAAGCTAATATGTGATGTTTGAAAACTGTTAAGTAATGCTTCTTGATTAAATGATTGATGTCAACAGGAATCTGCATAACCCTGATTAAAAAGGAATAGCTGTTGCTACTATTCACTTAAGATTCATAAGCTGCCCTAACGTGTCTTAGAATCACGGAAGAGCGTGATCACACGTATTTCACCATCAGACTTACAAGATGGATGTTACCAGTTTGTCCCATGGTAAGTCCTATTGCTGCTGTCTTCCGGCCTCCCTGCACAATACAGCGCCAAGTGGTGTGGGCTAGAATAGGCATGTTGCTGGTCCATGCTGAGGTGCTGCAGTGTGCCACAGAGCACTGTGTAGAAGTCAGCTCCCTGGTATGTTGCCTGTGGGAAGAGGCACTGTGTAATCACATTCATGAGTTCTATTGACATAGGGAAATTAATCTCAGGGCTTAACTCCCTACTTGTGAAGTGAGACCATTGTACTTTCCTTACAGACTGTATGACTTAATATCACTTTTTCTGGCTGTGAGTGGCATTGTGCTTTCCTAGAGATTTTGTACCTTAGTTCTTCTGATTATATGGGAATTTGGAACAAGGATGGAAAGATGTGTATGTGATATGAATGTGGGCTTCTGGTCAGCTCTGAGTTGTCATGTCTTCACTTTTTTCCAGGTCTACTTTCTGGGGACCCAGTCTGCAATCATGAAGAAAAGATAGAGACAGAAAAGACAGTGGGTGACTCCCTGAGGAATTACCATGTATGAAGAATGTATTTCATTTCACACATTTGTGTTGCATCTACTAAGTAGACACATTTCCACATCAGCAGACTTGTCTGCAGGACTTCTTAAAGGAAGTAAAGCCTGATGCGAGGACTGGCTCCCTATTGAATTTCCTCAGACAGTGGAGCCTTTCACATTCATGAATGATACCCTTGAAAGTCATTGCAGTTTTTTAGTAATTACCAAGTAATTTGATCATCATGGTGCCAAATGTGTTTCTTTTAATGCTCAGTATTGTCAAAGATATAAAATGAAAGTATTGTTTTCTCAAAAGACTTCATTCATCTATCACCTTATATTAAATGTATGTAATATGCAGATTAATTGGAGGAGTAAATAAGACAAAAAAGAGGTTCCTGTCCTATGAGATGAGTTCATGTTTGAGATATGCCATTGATGCTCTGAATGGAGTACAAGATTAGTGTACATGGGTGCGCAGAAGAACTCTAGGTCCACTGAACCCTGTGTAGGCATTGGGTCCCTCTTTATTATGTGAAAGTGGGTGGAAATATTATTATTTGGCTCAGGACAGCATGTACTGTGGTTTAGGATTCAGAGACCTCTGAGGGTGTGGCTGTGGACGGCACCCAGCTGGAAGAACCTTTGAAGAACCCAACAGAGAGAAGCATACATAGTGATGCACTGATGAAGAACTCCCAGAACCTGGCCACAGTAGGTACGACTGTCACATTTCTTGTAGCCTACATTTCCTATAGAGAAGATGTATGTTATGTACTTAACTGTGGTCAGGAGCTATGGGGTCAATTCTGATAACGGTGAGTAAAGTTAATCTCTTCCCTAATAGACTTTAATCTCTGGTGGGTTTTTTTCTTCTTTCTTTCTTTTTTCTCTTTTTAACTTTTGTTTATTTGTTTTTTGGTACCGGGGATCGAACTCACAACCTCGAGCTTGCCAGGCAGGCGCTTAGGCCACTGAGCTAAATCGCCGGCCCTACTTTTTGAGACAGGGTCTCACTATACAGTTCAGGCTGGCCTTGCTCTCACGTTGTAGCCCAAGCCGGCCTCAAACTCACAACGCTCCTCCTACCTCAGCCTCCTGAGTGCTGGGATTACAGGTGTGTGTCACTATGCCTGGCTTATGTTTATTTTTAAAACGAATAGATTTTTAAAAATCCTGGTTCTTGGGATTGAATCCAGGACTTTTCTACCACTGAGCTACCTTCCCAACCCCTATTAAAATTATTATTGGGAGATATGATGTTGCTGAGTTGATCAACACCTTCAATATTAAGCCCACGTTTTTTTTGTTTCCCTTTTTTTTTTTTTAATTTCAGAATTGGACATGCAATTACAAACCAGAGATTTAGCACTTCAGCAGGATTTTTTGACTGAACATACTTCTGGTGGGATACAACTGGTAAAGTACATTTTTTGTTTTGTGTATTGAGGCTAGATTGGGAATTCCGTGTCAGCAAATCAAAATGTGTGGAGATACTTGAGAGAAAATAGGTTTCACACAAGAAGGAACAATATCTCTGAATGTATGTTTTGATAATGTTGAATGTAAGGATATGCATAGTTTGTGAAGCTTGTTATCCTTCTCCAAAATAGCATAATTAGGCCAACCAAGAAGACAGATTTCTTTTTAAGTAGAGTCTCCAGCACTCCTTAGAGCAAAAAGGACCTATAGCAAGACTTAGCCCCTACTTGAATTTCCCCAGAAGGTGTGCTTCTCATAGAGGTGAAGGATTACCCTCATGGGAATCTTCACTATCTAGGTGTCATTTATTTATTTTTGAATATTCTGACAGATGGCAATGAAGGTGACATTGTCTTTTCTCAAATGATCTATTCATATATCATGACTTAGCAAGTCTTTATAACATGCTTAGGAATGTGCTATTTAGGAATTAGGATGCAAAGAGCTCTAAGTCTCATTGCTGTGATATAAGTTCACATGTCAGAGGTGCCAAAAGCCATACAATTGGGAGGAGAGCCACAGTGAGGGAGTGTAGATGGAGATGTTCTAGGACTTTTGAACCCCGTGATAGAATATGGGACACCTCAGGATCCTCATAGGCGTTGGTGTTATTTCCTTACTCATTAGTGTACGTCGGTAGAGGGAGATATTGCTTGGCCCAACCAGTATTTCTGTGATGGTTTAGGACTTAGTGACCTTTGAGGATGTGGCTGTGGACTTCACCAAGGAGGAGTGGACTTCACTGGACCCAACTCAGAGAAACCTTTACAAAGATGTGATGCTGGAGAACTACCAGAACCTGTCTACAGTAGGTAAGACTGCCACCATTCTTTGTAGCCTCTTAGAGAACAGAAATGTATTACATACTTCACTGTTTCAGGATTAGTGATGTCTGCTCAGATACAGTGGGAAATAAGGAACGTGGTCTCTTTTAGCATGATTTAACCTACCATGATGGTTCCCAAGGGATCCTAGGATCAGTAGCATCACCATCTAGTAGAAATGTACATTCTGAGATTGCCTTCTTTATCCATGTCCTTTTTGGGGGGGGGGGTCTTTTTGAATCAGGGACTCGCTATGCTATTCAGGCTGGCCTTGAGCTCACTTTGTAGCCCAGCCTGGTCTTGAACTTGCAATGATCCTCCCGCCTCGCCTCCTGAGTGCTGAGATTTCAGGCTTGAGCCACCACGCCCAGCTCTTTATCCATGTTTTAACAACCCTTTCACATGACTCTGTTTCACTGTAAAGATGAGAACCACTGTTGTGATGTTTTGCTATGAGAATTTTTGTCTTACTTGAAAAAATATTTTAATGGAGTTTTTTCTTTTTTCAAAGGACACAGAACATTTATTAAATGTTTAAAGTGTGGGAGCATTAAACTCCTTTAGAGGTTTTTTAATGTATTCTTAAACCTTAGGTTTTCAGTTGTTAGAAAAAACCAATCTCTGGACACCCAAAACATGAGTATTTGTGTTTTGAAATATTTGTAGAAGTAATTTTTTTTTTTTTTTTTTTGCCGCGCTGGGAATCGAACTCACAGCCTTGTGCCTGCCAGACAAGTGCTTGAACCAGTGAGCCAAACTCCCAGCCCTAGTGTTTTGAGAGAGGGTTGCACTATGTAGCTCAGGCCGGCTTCGAACTCACAACACTCCTCCTACCTCAGCCTCCCGAGTGCTGGGATTAAAGGTGTGTGCCACCATGCCTGGCTTTGTAGAAGTAATTTTAATCCTTTCATTAAAAACAGTTTTCAGCTGGGCATGTGGCATCCATCTGTAAGCCCAGAACTAAGATGTAAGAGACAGGAGGATTGCTGTGAATTTGAGGCCAGCCTAGGCTACACAGTGAGTTCATAGCCAGCTAGAATGGCAAGACCTTGTCTTTAAAAAAAAAAAATAGTAATAATAATAATAATTTTCTATCACAAGGTTTATCATCTCTTACTTGAGCTTCTAACATGAATTTATCTTGTCCTGTTTGTAGGACATCAGCTGTTGAAACCTAGCCTCATCTCTTGGTTGGAGGGAGAAGTAGAGTTGACCATAGTGGAGCGAGGCTTTCTCCAAGGTGAGTGTTTATAACAAGTATTTGTTATTGACTAATTCAACATAGTTGGAAATATAATGGGGAAATTTAAAAGACTACTTTGATACGAAGATTGAGGTCCTTGAACTGAATGTTTTTGGATATTTTCAACTTTGTATCTAAGTCTTTCTTATGGTCACACTAATGACCTGACTATATTCCTTTTTGAGTTTATGGCTTCTATATTTGTGTGGCTATGTCTTTTCTTCCCTGATTATATTGTTTCTATTCATCATCAAATTTATATTTGATTTATATTTATATTCATCATCAAATTTCATAGAAAAACTTGTTAATAAACTTAAAAGATTTTAATTTAACCTCCCATATTGTTGTGGTTACCCTTTTGTATTTTCCTTTTTCACTTCAGAATGGGAAATGCACCTTAAAACCACAAGCCCAGCACTTGAGAAGGATATTTTCTGGGCAGATACATCCAACAGGATACAGCAGGTAAAAGTCAATCAGGTATTTCTCAGTCTCCAAATTCAGGGAATACAGTTGGGCTTCATGGTGCACACCTGTAATCCTAATGCTTGAGAGGCTGGACAGGAGGATTTCTGTGAGTTCAAGGACAGCCTGAACTAGACAATGAGATCATGTCTCAAAAAGAATCAGGGAAGATTAGGAATTCCATCAACACAAATGAGAGATACTTAAGGGAACTTCAACCTCAGAGGTTCTTGTCCTTAGAGATATGTCCCACACCTGGTATGAAACCTGGTACTGAGTTCCCACAAGTACACATTCCCATGTAAACATGAAAAATCTTTAATTCTCATTCATCCCTTTATCAGCAGGCAGGCAGCCACAGTGGAGAGGAGGTCTGTGACTCTCAGCACTCTGGAAAAGTCTGCAGTGAACACACAGGCCTTCCAGCACACATGAGTACTCTGAATACAGAGGATCCTTCAGAGTATAATCAGTGTGAAAAAGACTTCCTTCCACTGGTAGAGAAAACTCCTGAAGAGAAGCTTTCTCTGCTGAACCGGGATGCAGAACCTTCTACTCTGGCTCTAGATACTTTCCAGAGAATTTCTGCTCAAGACAAATCCTTTGAGGGCAGTGACTCTGGGAAAACTTTTGTTAATCAGTCACAGCTTCAGGGCCATATGAAAACTCACAGTGGAGAGAACCTCTCTGAATTGGAGCAGTGTGGGAAAGCATTTACTGTCTCTGCTAATGGTGATGGGTATGCTCAAATGCCCACTGAGAAAAATTTCTATGAATGTAAGAAATGTGGGAAATTCTTTACGCACCCAGCTTATCTTAATATTCATATGCAGAACCACCCTGTTGAGAAACCATATAAATGTCAGGAATGCGGGAAAGCCTTCACACAGCGCTCCAGCTTGATTGTACATCTACGACAGCATACTCGGGAGAAGTCCTATGAGTGCAAGGAATGTGGGAAAGCCTTCATTCAACCCTCACGCCTTACTGAACATATGAGATGTCACACTGGAGAGAAACCTTTTCAGTGTGACCATTGTGGGAATGCCTTTGCTTCTTCCTCTTATCTTACCACACATTTGAGAACCCACACTGGAGAGAAGCCCTTCGAGTGTAATGTATGTGGGAAAGCATTTACACGTTCCTCTTATCTTCTCGGTCACATACGAACTCATACTGGGGAGAAACCCTATGAATGTAAAGTATGTGGGAAAGCCTTCAGTGGACGTTCATGGCTCACTATTCATTTACGAAAGCATACTGGGGAGAAGCCCTATGCATGTACATTATGTGAAAAAGCTTTCACCAGCTTTGCGCAACTTACTGAGCACACAAAAACTCATACTGGTGAGAAGCCCTTTCAGTGTAAGGTATGTGCAAGAACCTTTAGAAATTCCTCATGCCTTAAGACTCACTTTCGAATTCACACTGGAATAAAACCTTATAAATGTAATTTCTGTGGGAAGGACTTCACTGCCCGATCAGGCCTTACTAAGCACGTCCTCATTCACAATGGTGAGAAACCCTATGACTGTAAGGAATGTGGGAAAGCGTTCAGTACATCCTCAGCGCTTGTTGAACATATAAGAATTCATACAGGGGAGAAGCCCTTTGAATGTTACAAATGTGGTAAAGCCTTGGCTTATTCCTCTTCTCTTGTCGCACATTTGAGATCTCACACTGGAGAGAAACCCTTTCAGTGTAACCTGTGTGAGAAAGCATTTTCCCGTTCCTCCTACCTTCGCATTCACATGCGAACTCACACTGGTGAGAAACCCTATGAATGTACAGAATGTGGGAAAACCTTCCCTGAGCGCTCATGTCTTACTAAGCATGTTAGAACACATACTGGGGAGAGGCCATATGAATGTAAGGAGTGTGGAAAAGGCTTCACTAGCTTTGCTCAACTTACAGTACACATAAAAACTCACAGTAGTGAGAGGCCCTTCAAATGTAAGCTATGCACAAAATCTTTTAGAAATTCGTCATCACTTGAGACCCACTTTAGAATTCACACTGGAGTAAAACCATATAAATGTACTTACTGTGGGAAAGACTTCACTGCACGCTCAGGCCTTACTATACATTTACGAAATCACACTGGTGAGAAGTCCTATGCATGCCAGGAATGTGGGAAAGCCTTCACTACTTCTTCAGGCCTTATTGCACATGTACGAAGTCACAAGGGTGAGAAACCCTTTGAATGTGACCACTGTGGGAAAGCTTTTGCATCTTCCTCATATCTTAATGTACATCTGAAGATTCACACTGGAGAGAAGCCTTTTCAGTGTACAGTGTGTGGAAAGACATTTACCTGTTCTTCTTACCTTCCCGTTCACATGCGAACACATACTGGGGAGAAGCCCTTTCAGTGTATGATATGTGGAAAATCATTTTTGTGGTCTTCTTACCTTCGTGTTCACATGAGAATTCACACTGGAGAGAAGCCCTATGTATGTAAGTACTGTGGAAAAGCCTTTACTGAGCACTCGGGCCTTAATAAACATTTACGGAAACACACCGGAGAGACACCATATGGAGAGACACCCACACCATTTAGAGGGACACCTGCACCTTTTGGGGAGACACCCACACCTTTCGGAGAGACACCTGTACCGTTTGGAGCAACACCGTATGAATATAAGGGATGTGGGGAAACCTTAACTAGTCCTGATGCTAACATGAGTCCTGACATTAATGAACATGAAAGCTCTCCAGAGAAAAATGCTTTGAATGTCAGGAATTCAGAAAATGTTTTGGGAAGTCCTTGATCCTTACCAATTAGAATTCAGTCCCAAGAAGTCTTACAAATATATGCAATGTAAACATTCATTTATAACTTGAAAGAACTCTGAGGATGCTCCATGAGTTCAAGGAACATAGAAGCATAGAACTGACTTTAAAGCTATGTAGAATAAGAAAACATGTAAATGTTTTGTACTTCCTCATGTATCGATAAATATGTGAGGAGTTCCAGTAGAGCAAATGGGTTAAGATGTGTGGAAGAGTTGTAGTTCTGGTAAGTAGTTTTATTTCACAGTGGAAGAAAACTAGACGAAAGGTAGAAGTGTTGGAAAATCACTTTTTATATTTAACTTTGACTAAATGGTGTTCTAAACTGAACAGAAACTATATGTACATGATACGGGATCTTCTACTTTACTGTCTTAAAGTCTTGTATAGCAGTCATGGCTTTCTGGATGGTTCTTTAGATAAATTTTGAATATTTCAAGTATTTATGTACTTTTATGACTTCAGTTATAAGTTACTAATTTCCACCGTAGTGTTTCTTTAAAGTATATTTAATGTGATTGAAAATTATCTTTTATATTTTGAATCTGATATCTGCATTATTAAACATTGAGAAATGAGAAAGACAAACCCATTATATCCATTGTCTCACGTAGTTTGGCTTTATTTGTTGTGTCATGAATACACTTAACTACTGTCTTTAAGTTTTAGGTACATTAGCATGAACTAAAATTATAAGGTTATGCATAAATTCTCACATACTTAGTCATCTTATAAATGAAAGTTTGTACCTTTGTTCAGTCTTTCCTTTTTCTTCCCAATCCCCATCCTTTTGTAACTACTATCCATTCTCAGGCTTGCCTTGTCTTTGGACTCTACTTATGAGAATGTTTATTTTTTGTCTTACTGTATCTGGTTTATTTCACTCAGCATAGTATTCCAAGGTTGAAGTGTAGTATGACAAATGACAGAATTTCATCCCATTTCAGTGGCTAGTTATTTTAGAACTACATTTTATCCATTTGTCCTTTTTTGTTATTGTTTTGTTTGTTTTGAGACAGGGTCTCATTGTGTAGTCCAGGCTTGCTGCATCTATCTGCCTCAGCCTGTCACATGCTAGGATCATAGGTGTGTGCCACCATGCCTAGTTTTATCTATTTGTCTCTTGAAAGCTGTTATGAATATTGCTACAATGAACATAAGTTTATCTGTCTCAGAGTTAATGGGGCTTTTTTTATTTGGTTTTGAGGTGTTTTTTTTTTTTTTTTTTTTTTTTTTTTTTTTTTTTTTTTTTTTTTTTTTTTTTTTTTTTTTTTTTTTTTGTGGCACCGGGGATTGAGCTCATAACCTCGCGCCTGCCTGACAGGCGCGTAAGCCGCTGAGCCAAACTCCCGGCCCTGGTTTTTTGAGGCAGGGTCGCACTGTGTAGCTCAGGCCGGCCTTACACTCGTGTTGTAGCCCAAGCCGGCCTCGAACTCACAACGCTCCGCCTACCTCAGCCTCCCGAGTGCTGGGATTAAAGGCGTGCGCCACCACGCCCGGCTTGAGGTGGTTTTTTGTTGTTTTGGTTTGGTTTTTTTTTGACATAGGGTCTCACTATGTAGCCCAGACTGGCCTTGAATTTGTGGTATTCCTCCTGCATCAGCCTCCTGAGTGCTGGGTTTACAGAGAAAACCACTATACCTGATTTTCTCTGAGTTAGTGACTTTGTTTTGGGGGTTGTAAGCTCAGAGGTTGGTTCGATGTATTATATGGTCAGTCTACTTAATTTTATGAAAAATATGCATACTTTTGTTAAATGCCTATTGGTTTATTTTTCTACCAACAGTGTTCAAGGGTTCCATTTTCTCTGCCATCCTCACTGTCACTTAATATCTTCTGATTTTTTATGTAAGAGCTGTCCTAATGTGTGAAGTGGCATTATTGTGGGTTTGATTTACATTTCTGAGGACAGCTCCTTTGAATATTTTTTTCATACACATAAGCTATTTGTATGTCTTTGGAGAAATACCTCTTTTTCGTCATTTTAAAATTTGGGCATTTGATTTTTTGCTTTCGAGTCATATGAGCTGCTTATATATTTTAGATATCAACACATCACATCCGTGGTCTGAATTGTGTTCTCATTGTTTACATTGCCATTCAACTTTCTGGATTTTTTCCTTTGCATTTCCCTGTAAAATCTTTTGAATTTGATGAGCCGTAGTTGTTTATTTTTGCTTTTGGTGCCCAGTCCAAAATATTTCTAAGATGAGTGTCAGAAAGCTTAGATGAGATAAAAAAATACAGAGAATGTTAGAGCCTATCTTGTGATTTAAAAACAACAACAACAACACATTGACTCCCATTAACCCCCTCAGTCTTTTCCTTACTTCAAACACACTTGCAACTTTCTGGGGAAGTTCTGAAGTTCTGTTTTGTGTCTTTATGAGATATGATAAAAAATACGTTAAATACACTGCTGAGTGCCACTCAGTGGAAAGGCAGTGCTGTAAAACCTCATCCACTTTATTTACTAGACCTGGCACCAGGTGACTTTTGGCTCCTCAAAAGTCAAAATGACCTTGAAAGATTATTTTGAGTTAATTCAGGACATGGGGGCAGCCATGATAGTGTAACTGAAGATACAAAAGAGGATGTCCAGAACTGCTCCATAAAGTGGCAAGGACAATGGGATCAGCGTGTTTGAAACAAGGTATAAGGAGGGTATTCTGGGGTGAATTTGTTGAAATGTCTTTTACTATAATTTTTGACAAGAGGTTCTCATCTTGGTCTGTAATTAGACCATAAATAGGTGAAGCTAGCATCTGGCCAAGACTAAATGAAGCCACAACCCAGCCCAAAAAACATGCATCAGCTGTCTGATCAATCTTTTGGAGATAAGGCCATATTGACATAATAGAAAACCCTATGCTGCTGAGACACATAGTGAGATAAAGAATCCTAATAGATCTCTGTCTTTTCTTACAATGCTACTGAGTTTCTGTAATGTCCCATTCTCTGCTTCCGGATGTGTGGTTGCCAAAGAGCTGCTCAGCCTCGACCCTCGTGCTCGCCATAATCACAGCCCCAAAACTCACAATACCCACTCTCTATCCCCGGCAGCCTGAAGCTTTTTACTATAATTTTTAACTTGTAAGTATTAGCCATAGTTTTTATCACACTGCATATATAGAAGCAGTAGTTTTTTACCTTTGGCACAACATATTTGTGTGACACAGAGGCCTAGGGGTGTCTTTGCCTGTGTGAGATCTCGCGACCCAGCGCTCAAGTGAAATGTATTTCACCCATTTGAGTCACACCCATATATGGATTCATTTTCAAATAAGGAAGTAATATGGGGCATGGTGGCGCATGCCTGTAATCCCAGTACTCAGGAGGCTGGGGCTGGAGGATCATTGTGAGTTCAAGACCAGCCTGAACTGCATAGTGAGACCCTGTCTCAAAAAGACAAAACAAAACAAAACACACACACACACAAAACCGTTAATGATTGGATTTTCTAGGTTTTTTTTTTTTTTTCAAAACTGATTACATTTATTTTCTTTTCCTGTGTTTGACCTAATATGCTTGCAGTCAAGGCATTGGTTGGGTTTCCAGTCTCATGGCTTAACTGGGGAAGAATAGGTTTGCACATTCATTATTGGATATATCCCATTCCTTGCACTTGTAGCAATCATTGCTGTCTGTTGGAGATGACCTCTATTAGAGAATGCAGAGGTTGGGCCAGGGATTTAGCTCAGTGGCATAAACACCTGCCTCTTGAGCACAAAGTCGTAAGTTCAATCCCCGGTACCAAAAAAAAAAAAAAAAAAAAAAAAAGGCAGAGAATGCAGAGGTCATCTCCAACAGAGAGCAATGATTGCTCTCTGATTGTATTCTACTCCATGGCTCCTTCATGACGCTGGCTGGAATTGTGTCAGGAAACCTACCAACCTCTTTAAAAGACATGCACCTGTAATTACAGCATTCCAGAGGCTGAAGCAGGATAGCCATGAGTTCAAGGCCACCCTGAGCTACACAGAAAGACTGTGTCTCAAACAAAACAACATGCATCTGTTGGAAGTTGGACCAACAATATACTTGCCCTATAGGACTTGAAACTTAGTTGGAACTGTAATTACAACAACAATCCCTTCATGTTTCACATATTTTTGAAATAAGTTAACAGGTGTTATACACACTCAAGTATGTCTCTCAGGAAGTAGAAATCTTATGGTCCTTAGGGTCTGCCAAACTAGTTCTAACCCCCTGGGTGGAGATAAGATTTTCTAGTGACTGGGCCTAAGTTGTACTAGCACTAGACAAACATGAAGCAAAGCTCTAAGGTATAGAGAAACTGCATCTGATGTGCCAGGGAGCAGACAAGAGTTCAGCCACCACTGCCATTGTATAGTTTTAGTGGGGCGTGTTGGCATAGGCCTGTGATCCCAGCACCCAGGAGGCTGAGGCAGGAGGTTTGATGCAAGTTTGAGGCCAACTTGGACTTCATAGTGAGACCCTGTGTCAAACAACAAAAGTAAAGACTTGAAGGACAGTGTCTCCCTCAGCAAAGTAATGACAAGCGTTTGAACTAGGGTTTAATGTGGGCAGGTAGTCAGTGAGGGTGGGTCACCATTAACCAGACATCCTAGAAAAGTGTCTAGCCAAAAGAACATGGGAAAGAAGCCAGGGAACTTGGTCATTGGCCGACAGTGCTTCTCCCCATGGCAAGCTTTTGAGCTTCGTTATGCATGTTAGGAGGGCATCCAGGCTTCTGGATCTCCTACGGGCCCTGTGTTCTGTGGCATGATATGGGCTGGGCACCACAGATGCCTCTGCAGTCTACCCTCAGTGCTTCGCTGTACCCAACACTTTAAAATAGATATGGTTAAACGCTCAAAAGTAGGGAGACTTGGAAGAGAGGAATGGGAAAGGTGGGATGAAGAGTAGAGGGTGTAACAGAAAGGGCAGAAATAATGAAAATATGCATGTGTATGAATATGACAGTGATACTATTCTGTACAATTCATATGCGCTAATAAAAATTTCAACACTTGAAAAGGAGGACGCAAGATGTCCCCATTTTCCTAAGTGGTACAATACAGTGTGCAGTAAATTCTGGAACTGTCAGTATTGCACACCTGCAGTCCCAGCACTTGCAAGGCTCAGACAGAAGGATCTCTGGGAGTTCACAACCAACCTATGTTTTTTGTTTTTTGTTTTTTTTTTTTTGCAGCACCGGGGATTGAACTCACAGCCTTGAGCCTGCCAGGGCAGGCGCTTAAGCCACTGAGCCAAACTCCCTGCCCTGGTTTTTTGAGGCAGGGTCGCACTATGTAGCTCAGGCCGGCCTTGCGCTCGCGTTGTAGCCCAAGCCGGCCTCGAACTCACAACACTCCGCCTACCTCAGCCTCCCGAGTGCTGGGATTAAAGGCGTGCGCCACCACGCCTGGCTCACAACCAACCTATGATACACCACCTGGACTACATAGTGAAACCTTGTTACAAAAGGCCAAAACACACACACACCTCCCCAAGCAAACCAACTTAAACTCTCAAGCTATGTTCACGTGTCTCCACCACATAACTTGTTAGTTGATTGTATACACATACGTTAGCCACAGGAGCTGGGTGCATGCCTGTCATCCCAGCACTCAGGAGCCTGAGGCAGGAGAATCACTGTGAGTTGCAAGCCAGCCTTGAGATATGCAGTAAATTCAAGCCCAGTCTAGACTAGCAAGACTTGTTTGAAAAAACAACAAAAAAGCTGGGCGTGGTGGCACATGCCTTTAATCCCAGAACTCCAGAGGCTGAGTTAGGAGCAGCGTTATAAGTTCGAGGCCGGCTTGGGCTACAATGTGAGCGCAAGGCCAGCCTGAGCTACATAGTGTGACCCTGCCTAAGGAAAAAAACAAAAAACAAAACAAAACAAAACAAAAAAAAAAACTAGGGTTGGGAATTTGGCTCAGTGGCTTAAGCACCTGTCTGGCAGGTGCAAGGTTGTGAGTTGGATCCCCGGTGCCGCAAAACAAACAAACAAAAAAAACCCAGCAACATTCACAAAAACATCTGTCGATGATAAAAAATGAATCTATTTAAAATCTGTAAGAAATCTAGACCTTTATTCAAGAGCAGGGATTGAAAGTAAATTAGTCAAGATTAACAAATTGATAGCCGACTGCACATTTTGGCTACCCATTATCCATAAACACGAAAGAGGATTTCAATTCCCTTTCATTAGTTCACTGTATTTCTACCCAACATTGATTCAAGAGAGATTCCTGTCCTAAGTGAGCTAGCACAGTTTCCTATCACAGGCCATACTCATTTCTTTTCAAATGTCATGACACTCTTACAGTGTTACCTAAATTAACTAAACTGTAAGTCTAACTGCCATTAACTTGTATACAGAATAGTTACGGGAAGAAGTGTATGTTTAGTTTATATAAATATACATATAAGCAACTGTGGTTGTGTACCTGATGGAGTGTCCCAGACCTTCATTCCCAAATGGTCCCAGGCCATTCATGCCACCAGTAGTCCTGCCACTTTCAGTTGTAATTTAGACATTTGCTGCATCCAGTGCAGCTCTTGAAATTCTGGAGGGAGGACGGTGGAGTATGAGAAACGAAGATGAGTCAGAAAGCAGAGGTTAGTTGGAGCCCCTCTCCTGATTGAAGAAAAGACTGCCCAATGACTGCAATGCATTTACTTATACAATCAGTGTAAGAGGCATTTTACAGAGAATTTTAAGGGGAGGGTAAAATCTGGAACAGGAAGAACACCTAATCTTCAGTGAAACATCTTGCCTTCGTAGTTACATGGGGAACAAGAGAGGAGTTGTCTGTATTATCTCAAGGGAAGGCCAAGTCACTTTGTGAGTCAGCTTCCTGAGCTGTGTACACTTCTTATGGGGCCCTGCCAAACTCATGAGACGCAGTGACCTTGTAGATACTTGAGGTACAGACAACTTGGCTCCCAACAGCCATTACCCTCCTTTCCTCAATCATATAACTGTACCCCAAGTTTCTTTAGGTGCTTGGGATCAATTGCTCCAAGCAATAGAAATATGTCTTTTTGAGACAGGGTTTTGCTGTGAGTTTAGGCTGGCCTTGGACTCACTTTGTAGCCCAGGCTGGTCTTGAACTTGCAACAATTCTCCTGTCTCAGCCTGTGGAGTGCTGGGATTATAGGAGTGCACCACCGCACCCAGTCAGTGCTCGATCTCTCACCCTCCGCCCCCTTTTTCCTTTTGTTTTAGTAATGTATGAAATGGCCAAAATGTTCACACGGTAGTCTCATTTTACAGTGTAAGCTATTCTCCTTTCATTGAAGTCATTGTACTTGTGAGTGACAGGATGCACAAGCCCTTCTGATCACAGGATCCGTGCCTACTTTTGCATTTCCTTTGCAGTAAAAAGGGTTCCTTGAGGAACAATGTCACATGAATGTCATGACTATGAGAAAACATCTTAAATGCACTATATATGGGGCCTGCTGAAGCATAATTAAAGGAAAAGCAAATCTACATCCACAGCATGAGTTTATTCCAGTGAGGAGGAATCTTAGTCACCTTCGTGATAGGATAGGTCCTATGTAATAAACTTACCATCAGACAGCTCCCTCGTCCAGTAGATTATTTGAATGGTGATATTTGAACGCTCAGTGTTGATTTCTGCATTTAGTAGATTAAGCATGTAACAGTAGTCTTAGTTGTGTCAGCCTTGAGTGCAAGTATGTATTATTGAGCCACAAACAGTTTTCACCACTGTCCTTAC